>CAXIES010000570.1:0-37566 GCA_964023965.1 Melinopterus prodromus | reverse complement strand
ACAAATTTTCCTTCAGGTAGGGGATAGCTCAAGATAGGTGCGCTTATCAGAGCCCCTTTTAGGTAATCGAAAGCTTCTTGACATTCCTGGGACCACTGGAATTTTCGTTCTCCTTCGGTGAGCCTGGTTAATGGTTTTGCGATGTTGGCAAATCCATTCACATAGCGTCGGTAGTATGTGCATAATCCCAAGAAGCTGCGCAGCTCATGTTTGTCATTGGGAACTGGCCAATCTTTGACAGTCTGGATCTTTGCCTTGTCAACCGCCACTCCTTGACTGGAAACAACGTGACCCAGGTACTGCACAGCTCTCTGAAATAGATGACATTTCTTTGGGCTCAACTTCAGTGCTGAACCTCGTAGCCTCAGGAACACTTCTTCTAGGTTTCGCATGTGGTCTTCAAACGATTTTCCTACTACAATAATGTCGTCAAGATAGACCAGACATGTCTTCCAGGACAGTCCTCTTAAAATCGTTTCCATCAGTCGTTCGAAAGTAGCAGGAGCATTGCACAGTCCAAATGGCATCACGTTAAATTGCCATAATCCAGCACCCACCGTGAAAGCTGTCTTTTCTCTATCTTCGGGGGCCAATTCAACTTGCCAGTACCCGCTCTTCAAATCCAGCGTGGAAAAGATCTTCGATCCGGCCAGGGTGTCCAAAGTGTCATCGATGCGAGGAAGAGGATAACTGTCCTTTTTGGTCACATTATTAAGCAGCCGGTAGTCAACGCAGAATCTGGTCGAGCCGTCTTTCTTCTTTACCAGTACCACCGGTGAAGACCATGGACTGCTGGATGGTTCTATGATTCCTTCCTCGACCATACTCTCAATAATCTTGTCAGCCTCCTCTCTCTTAGCCAGCGGTAGCCTTCTAGCTGTCTGCCGAATGGGACGAGCATTTTCCGTATTGATCTTATGCTGGATTATATTTGTCCTCCCTTTCTTCCCAGTATCAAAAATATCTCGATACTTATGGACCAAATGTCTCAGCCTCCTTCTTTGGTCTGGCCTTAGACCGGTGCCTGACGACGATACCAGTACTTCTAATTCCTTTGGAATGGCTTCCCGGCTGGATTCCACGGCCGTAACCTGTCGCAGTATCGCTGACACTCCAGAGCAGTGTCCTAACTCCGTGCCCTCCTTTAATAACACAGGATAGTGATTGACGTTCATTATCCTCACAGGAATACTCCTGCCAGCCCGCACAAGGGCCTTTCCGACCGCTATTCCTCGACCAACAGCCTCGTCATGCATTACGGGTTCGAACATGACTATCTCACCATCTGTAGTCTTGCCATCAATGCAGCCGTCCAAAACTATCTCGCTCCGTTCTGGTATCAGTGTCTCCTCCGGCAGTAGGACCTGAACGCTTAAATTCTTTTGTCGGTGTAAAACAACTTCCTCGTCATCTACCCGCAGAACTCCCTGCCTAAAGCTTAACTCGAAGCCCTTGGTGTCCATTATGTCCGTCCCGATGATCACCTCATCCTCAATCTCAGCCACTATCACAGGATGGTTAAACGTGGCTTTCCCGATGGTAAACATGACGTTTGTTTCACCATGCACTTTTGCTTGGTCTCCCGTTGCTGTGCGTAGACGCCATTTTGATTGCCGAACCTTAGCTGCAGGTTTTATTATGTCCGGCCTTATGATTGTCTTCGTCGCACCTGTATCCAGCAGCACAGTGCGGAGGGTTCCATCCACGCACGCGTCGACGAAAACACTGTTGGCATGGTGTTGCAGTGAGGAGACCTGGGCGGTATTTGCTGGGGCTTGCTGAATACAGGTCGACGTTTGCCCCCTCGCATCGACCTTTTTTAGTTTTCCGGATTGGCGGAAGTGGGACTGACGCCTTCTGGACAGCGTCTTCTTATGTGGCCTGCCTTGCCACATTTCCAGCACTCCAACTTCCGGTCCTGGCGGCTACGTTCTCTATTGATCTCCCTGACGATCCGTTTGACTGACTCTTCGAAGTCGTCCTCTCCTGGGATCACTTGTCGCACACGAGCTTGACCTTTGTTCGTGTTCTTGGCAGCTTCGAATTCAAGGGCCCGTGTTAGTGCATCAACTAGCTTAGGTGGATGTGCTAGTAGTAAGGCTTGCTTCATTTCACCATCACGGAGTCCGTCCAGGAATGCTTGAACCGCCAAACGTTCCATGATCTTTTCCTGGGCATCTGGATATGCCAGGCGAACCAGACGTGCAATATCTGCCTCAAATTCCTGTAAGGGCTCCCCTGACTTCTGGCACCGATTTCTTAGCTGAGTGTGGTAGACATGTTCCAGGTGTGACTGGCCATAACGCGTCTCCAGGTGTCTCACCAGGTGGTCGTAGACTTCTTGCTCTTCCGGGGACATTCTTTGCAAGATAGCAGCAGCATCTCCTCTCAAAGCCAACGTAAGGGCGGTCGCCTTCTCCCTTGATGACCAACCGTTCGCTTTTGCAGCCGCTTCAAACTGACGCTGATAAACATTCCACGACGTTGAACCATCAAATTGCGGTGGTTTGAGGCGCATCAGCCCAACGGAATCCTGATTGCCACTAACTTTGCTCTTGTTGTCCGTTGCTGAGGGTTGATAGGGCAACTCCTCGAAGGTGTTGACGTCCAACGTTGTGATTTTGTTCTGAACTTCCTGGATCTTGCCTTCCAAAATCAAAAGAATTCGCTCTTCCAGTGTAGAAGATTTTGTTAAAATTTCTTCGTGTAATTCCCTTTTTAGGTTGGCGTTGTTTTCTAACATCTCTTTTTTTAACTTGGCAGAATTCTCTTCTAGCTTTTCCCCAAGCTCGCTTTTTAAACTGGTAATAAGTTCGGCGGAATTTTCTAGCAATTTAGCCTCCAGGTCGGCGGATTTTTCTAGCAATTTTGCCTCTAGGTTGGCGGAATTTTCTAGCAATTTAGCCTGTAGGTCGGCGGAATTTTCTAACACTTTAGCCTCTAGGTTGGCGGAATTTTCTAGCAATTTAGCCTCCAGGTCGGCGGAATTTTCCAACACTTTAGCCAGGTCGGCGGAATTTTCCAGCAATTTAGCCTCCAGGTCGGCGGAATTTTCTAGCAATTTAGCCTCCAGGTCGGTGGAATTTTCTAGCAATTTAGTCTCCAAACATTGCAGCATTTGGCCGATATCACTTGCACTAGCAAAAACAAAGTTGTCCGGGTCATTGCCTTCTTCAATTAATGCTTTACGAAGCCGCTCCTGCAAGTCCGCTTTCTTCCCCGTCGTATCGCAGTCCCTTTCCTCCAGCTCCTTTTTGAGCTCACTAACTTTTAAGTCCGCTAGTTTCGCCATTTTCACGCACACTAATTAGTCCGATTTATTTCACTTCAATTTTATTTTCACTAATGTCCAATTCACACCCGACACCTGACACCAATGTAGCGTTTTTCGTTCGTTAAGGTGTGAATTAAAACACTCGGTATATTAAAATAGTCAACTAATTTATTTAACACTATTACAGTCTTATTAACTAATTATCAAACACGAACACTAAACACGAACACTAAAAACTAACTGTCACTTAAAGCTACTACAAAATTTATCTTCACAGTATTTATTTCGAACTATTTATGTCGATCAATAATCGCGCCAAATGCTCCGACTGCACTCTGAATAATACTGGTTAGGAGCGAGGCAGTTTCTCTTATATACCTATCGATCGATACTCTGGAATGTTCCCGAGTTTTCTACTTTTGCCCAGAGCGGTCGCCACCTGCGCTTCGCTGCCTCGATGGAATACTCCGGAATAACCTAGAACTTCCGGCGTTTTCGCGGCTGTTAAGATCGTCACAGTATTTTTACCCGGACTTTTAGTTGGGTTCGTAATTTTACCCGGAGTTTTAGTTGGGTTCGTAATTTTACCCGGAGTTTTAGTTGGGTTCGTAATTTTACCCGGAGTTTTACTTGGGTTCGTAATTCTACCCGGAGTTTTACTTGGGTTCGTAATTTTACCCGGAGTTTTAGCTGGGTTCGTAATTTTAACCGGAGTTTTAGTTGGGTTCGTAATTTTACCCGGACTTTTTAGTTGGGTTCGTATTTTTTACCCGGACTTCTAGTTGGGTTCGTAATTTTACCCGGAGTTTTAGTTGGGTTCGTAATTTTACCCGGAGTTTTAGTTGAGTTCGTAATTTTACCCGGAGTTTTAGTTGGGTTCGTAATTTTACCCGGACTTTTTAATTGGGTTCGTAATTTTACCCGGACTTTTTAGTTGGTTGCCGTATTTTTTACCCGGAGTTTTAGTTGGGTTCGTAATTTTACCCGGAGTTTTAGTTGGGTTCGTAATTTTACCCGGACTTTTTAGTTGTGTTGGTAATTTTACCCGGAGTTTTAGTTGGGTTCATATTTTTTACCGGACTTTTTAGTTGGGTTCGTATTTTTTAGCCGGAGTTTTAGTTGGGTTCGTATTTTTTACCCGGAGTTTTAGTTGGGTTCGTATTTTTACCCGGAGTTTTAGTTGGGTTCGTATTTTTACCCGGACTTTTAGTTGGGTTCGTATTTTTTACCCGGAGTTTTAGTTGGGTTCGTAATTTTACCCGGAGTTTTAGTTGGGTTCGTAATTTTACCCGGACTTTTTAGTTGGGTTCGAATTTTTTACCCGGACTTTTAGTTGGGTTCGTAATTTACCCGGAGTTTTAGTTGGGTTCGTAATTTTACCCGGAGTTTTAGTTGGGTTCGTAATTTTACCCGGACTTTTTAGTTGGGTTCGTATTTTTTACCCGGACTTCTAGTTGGGTTCGTAATTTTACCCGGAGTTTTAGTTGGGTTCGTAATTTTACCCGGAGTTTTAGTTGAGTTCGTAATTTTACCCGGAGTTTTAGTTGGGTTCGTAATTTTACCCGGACTTTTTAGTTGGGTTCGTAATTTTACCCGGACTTTTTAGTTGGGTGCCGTATTTTTTACCCGGAGTTTTAGTTGGGTTCGTAATTTTACCCGGAGTTTTAGTTGGGTTCGTAATTTTACCCGGACTTTTTAGTTGTGTTGGTAATTTTACCCGGAGTTTTAGTTGGGTTCATATTTTTTACCGGACTTTTTAGTTGGGTTCGTATTTTTTAGCCGGAGTTTTAGTTGGGTTCGTATTTTTTACCCGGAGTTTTAGTTTTGTTCGTATTTTTACCCGGAGTTTTAGTTGGGTTCGTATTTTTACCCGGAGTTTTAGTTGGGTTCGTATTTTTTACCCGGAGTTTTAGTTGGGTTCGTATTTTTACCCGGAGTTTTAGTTGGGTTCGTAATTTTACCCGGACTTTTTAGTTGGGTTCGAATTTTTTACCCGGACTTTTAGTTGGGTTCGTAATTTACCCGGAGTTTTAGTTGGGTTCGTTATTTTACCCGGAGTTTTAGTTGGGTTCGTAATTTTACCCGGAGTCTTGAGTTAATAGTTGGGTTCGTATTTTTACCCGGACTTTTAGTTGGGTTCGTAATTTTACCCGGAGTTTTAGTTGGGTTCGTAATTTTACCCGGAGTTTTACTTGGGTTCGTAATTTTACCCGGAGTTTTACTTGGGTTCGTAATTTTACCCGGAGTTTTAGTTGGGTTCGTAATTTTACCCGGAGTTTTAGTTGGGTTCGTAATTTTACCCGGACTTTTTAGTTGGGTTCGTATTTTTTACCCGGACTTTTAGTTGGGTTCGTAATTTTACCCGGAGTTTTAGTTGGGTTCGTAATTTTAAACGGAGTTTTACTTGGGTTCGTAATTTTACCAGGACTTTTTAGTTGGGTTCGTATTTTTTACCCGGAGTTTTAGTTGGGTTCGTAATTTTACCCAGAGTTTTTAGTAGGGTTCGTATTTTTTACCCGGACTTTTAGTTGGGTTCGTAATTTTACGCGGAGTTTTAGTTGAGTTCGTAATTTTACTCGGAATTTTAGTTGGGTTCGTAATTTTACCCGGACTTTTTATTTGGGTTCGTATTTTTTACTCGGACTTTCGGCTGGGTTCGTAATTTTACCCGGAGTTTTAGTTGGGTTCGTAATTTTAAACGGAGTTTTACTTGGGTTCGTAATTTTACCAGGACTTTTTAGTTGGGTTCGTATTTTTTACCCGGAGTTTTAGTTGGGTTCGTAATTTTACCCAGAGTTTTTAGTAGGGTTCGTATTTTTTACCCGGACTTTTAGTTGGGTTCGTAATTTTACCCGGAGTTTTAGTTGGGTTCGTATTTTTTACCCGGAGTTTTAGTTGGGTTCGTATTTTTTACCCGGAGTTTTAGTTGGGTTCGTATTTTTACCCGGAGTTTTAGTTGTGTTGGTAATTTTACCCGGAGTTTTAGTTGGGTTCATATTTTTTACCGGACTTTTTAGTTGGGTTCGTATTTTTTACCCGGAGTTTTAGTTGGGTTCGTATTTTTTATCCGGAGTTTTAGTTGGGTTCGTATTTTTACCCGGAGTTTTAGTTGGGTTCGTATTTTTACCCGGAGTTTTAGTTGGGTTCCTATTTTTTACCCGGACTTTTTAGTCGGGTTAGTATTTTTGCCCGGAGTTTTATTTGGGTTCGTATTTTTTACCCGGAGTTTTAGTTGGGTTCGTATTTTTTACCCGGAGTTTTAGTTGGGTTCGTATTTTTACCCGGAGTTTTAGTTGGGTTCGTATTTTTACCCGGAGTTTTAGTTGGGTTCGTATTTTTTACCCGGAGTTTTAGTTGGGTTCGTATTTTTACCCGGAGCTTTAGTTGGGTTCGTATTTTTACCCGGAGTTTTAGTTGGGTTCGTATTTTTTACCCGAACTTTTTAGTTGGGTTAGTATTTTTGAACGGAGTTTTAGTTGGGTTCGTATTTTTTTACCCGGAGTTTTAGTTGGGTTCTAAATGTTACCCGGACTTTTTTGTTTGGTTCGTATTTTTTACCCGGAGTTTTAGTTTGGTTCGTAATTTTTCCCGCACTTTTTAGTTGGGTTCGTAATTTTACCCGGACTTTTTAGTTGGGTTCGTATTTTTTACCCGGACTTCTAGTAGGGTTCGTAATTTTACCCGAAGTTTTAGTTGGGTTCGTAATTTTACCCGGAGTTTTAGTTGAGTTCGTAATTTTAACCGGAGTTTTAGTTGGGTTCGTAATTTTACCCGGACTTTTTAGTTGGGTTCGTAATTTTACCCGGACTTTTTAGTTGGGTGCCGTATTTTTTACCCGGAGTTTTAGTTGGGTTCGTAATTTTACCCGGAGTTTTAGTTGGGTTCGTAATTTTACCCGGACTTTTTAGTTGTGTTGGTAATTTTACCCGGAGTTTTAGTTGGGTTCATATTTTTTACCGGACTTTTTAGTTGGGTTCGTATTTTTTACCCGGAGTTTTAGTTGGGTTCGTATTTTTGACCCGGAGTTTTAGTTGGGTTCGTATTTTTACCCGGAGTTTTAGTTGGGTTCGAATTTTTTACCCGGAGTTTTAGTTGGGTTCGTATTTTTTACCCGGAGTTTTAGTTGGGTTCGTATTTTTACCCGGAGCTTTAGTTGGGTTCGTATTTTTACCCGGAGTTTTAGTTGGGTTCGTATTTTTTACCCGAACTTTTTAGTTTGGTTAGTATTTTTGAACGGAGTTTTAGTTGGGTTCGTATTTTTTTACCCGGAGTTTTAGTTGGGTTCTAAATGTTACCCGGACTTTTTTGTTTGGTTCGTATTTTTTACCCGGAGTTTTAGTTTGGTTCGTAATTTTTCCCGCACTTTTTAGTTGGGTTCGTAATTTTACCCGGACTTTTTAGTTGGGTTCGTATTTTTTACCCGGACTTCTAGTAGGGTTCGTAATTTTACCCGAAGTTTTAGTTGGGTTCGTAATTTTACCCGGAGTTTTAGTTGAGTTCGTAATTTTAACCGGAGTTTTAGTTGGGTTCGTAATTTTACCCGGACTTTTTAGTTGGGTTCGTAATTTTACCCGGACTTTTTAGTTGGGTGCCGTATTTTTTACCCGGAGTTTTAGTTGGGTTCGTAATTTTACCCGGAGTTTTAGTTGGGTTCGTAATTTTACCCGGACTTTTTAGTTGTGTTGGTAATTTTACCCGGAGTTTTAGTTGGGTTCATATTTTTTACCGGACTTTTTAGTTGGGTTCGTATTTTTTACCCGGAGTTTTAGTTGGGTTCGTATTTTTGACCCGGAGTTTTAGTTGGGTTCGTATTTTTACCCGGAGTTTTAGTTGGGTTCGTATTTTTACCCGGAGTTTTAGTTGGGTTCGTATTTTTTACCCGGACTTTTTAGTTGGGTTAGTATTTTTGCCCGGAGTTTTAGTTGGGTTCGTATTTTTTAGCCGGAGTTTTAGTTGGGTTCGTATTTTTTACCCGGAGTTTTAGTTGGGTTCGTATTTTTACCCGGAGTTTTAGTTGGGTTCGTATTTTTACCCGGAGTTTTAGTTGGGTTCGTATTTTTTACCCGGAGTTTTAGTTGGGTTCGTATTTTTACCCGGAGTTTTAGTTGGGTTCGTAATTTTACCCGGACTTTTTAGTTGGGTTCGAATTTTTTACGCGGACTTTTAGTTGGGTTCGTAATTTTACCCGGACTTTTTAGTTGGGTTCGTATTTTTTACCCGGACTTTTAGTTGGGTTCGTAATTTACCCGGAGTTTTAGTTGGGTTCGTAATTTTACCCGGAGTTTTAGTTGGGTTCGTAATTTTACCCGGCGTTTTAGTTGGGTTCGTAATTTTACCCGGAGTTTAACTTGGGTTCGTAATTTTACCCGGAGTTTTACTTGGGTTCGTAATTTTACCCGGAGTTTTAGTTGGGTTCGTAATTTTACCCGGAGTTTTAGTTGGGTTCGTAATTTTACCCGGACTTTTTAGTTGGGTTCGTATTTTTTACCCGGACTTTTAGTTGGGTTCGTAATTTTACCCCGAGTTTTAGTTGGGTTCGTAATTTTACGCGGAGTTTTAGTTGAGTTCGTAATTTTACCCGGAGTTTTAGTTGGGTTCGTAATTTTACCCGGACTTTTTAGTTGGGTTCGTAATTTTACCCGGACTTTTTAGTTGGGTTCGTATTTTTTACCCGGAGTTTTAGTTGGGTTCGTAATTTTACGCGGAGTTTTAGTTGGGTTCGTAATTTTACCCGGACTTTTTAGTTGGGTTCGTATTTTTTACCCGGACTTTTAGTTGGGTTCGTAATTTTACCCGGAGTTTTAGTTGGGTTCGAATTTTTTACCCGGAGTTTTAGTTGGGTTCGTATTTTTTACCCGGAGTTTTAGTTGGGTTCGTATTTTTACCCGGAGTTTTAGTTGTGTTGGTAATTTTACCCGGAGTTTTAGTTGGGTTCATATTTTTTACCCGGAGTTTTAGTTGGGTTCGTATTTTTACCCGGAGTTTTAGTTGGGTTCGTATTTTTAACCGGAGTTTTAGTTGGGTTCGTATTTTTTACCCGGACTTTTTAGTTGGGTTAGTATTTTTGCCCGGAGTTTTAGTTGGGTTCGTATTTTTTACCCGGACTTTTAGTTGGGTTCATAATTTTACCCGGAGTTTTAGTTGGGTTCGTAATTTTACCCGGAGTTTTACTTGGGTTCGTAATTTTACCCGGAGTTTTACTTGGGTTCGTAATTTTACCCGGAGTTTTAGTTGGGTTCGTAATTTTACCCGGAGTTTTAGTTGGGTTCGTAATTTTACCCGGACTTTTTAGTTGGGTTCGTATTTTTTACCCGGACTTTTAGTTGGGTTCGTAATTTTACCCGGAGTTTTAGTTGGGTTCGTAATTTTACCCGGAGTTTTAGTTGAGTTCGTAATTTTACCCGGAGCTTTAGTTGGGTTCGTAATTTTACCCGGACTTTTTAGTTGGGTTCGTAATTTTACCCGGACTTTTTAGTTGGGTTCGTATTTTTTACCCGGAGTTTTAGTTGGGTTCGTAATTTTACCCGGAGTTTTAGTTGGGTTCGTAATTTTACCCGGACTTTTTAGTTGGGTTCGTATTTTTTACCCGGACTTTTAGTTGGGTTCGTAATTATACCCGGAGTTTTAGTTGGGTTCGTATTTTTACCCGGAGTTTTAGTTGGGTTCGTATTTTTTACCCGGACGTTTTAGTTGGGTTAGTATTTTTGCCCGGAGTTTTAGTTGGGTTCGTATTTTTTACCCGGAGTTTTAGTTGGGTTCGTAATTTTACCCGGACTTTTTAGTTGGGTTCGTATTTTTTACCCGGACTTTTAGTTGGGTTCGTAATTTTACCCGGAGTTTTAGTTGGGTTCGTATTTTTTACCCGGACTTTTAGCTGGGTTCGTAATTTTACCCGGAGTTTTAGTTGGGTTCGTAATTTTACCCGGAGTTTCACTTGGGTTCGTAATTTTACCCGGACTTTTTAGTTGGGTTCGTATTTTTTACCCGGACTTTTAGTTGGGTTCGTAATTTTACCCGGACTTTTTAGTTGGGGTCGTATTTTTTACCCGGACTTTTAGCTGGGTTCGTAATTTTACCCGGAGTTTTAGTTGGGTTCGTAATTTTAAACGGAGTTTTACTTGGGTTCGTAATTTTACCAGGACTTTTTAGTTGGGTTCGTATTTTTTACCCGGAGTTTTAGTTGGGTTCGTAATTTTACCCAGAGTTTTTAGTTGGGTTCGTATTTTTTACCCGGACTTTTAGTTGGGTTCGTAATTTTACCCGGAGTTTTAGTTGGGTTCGTATTTTTTACCCGGAGTTTTAGTTGGGTTCGTATTTTTACCCGGAGTTTTAGTTGTGTTGGTAATTTTACCCGGAGTTTTAGTTGGGTTCATATTTTTTACCGGACTTTTTAGTTGGGTTCGTATTTTTTACCCGGACTTCTAGTTGGGTTCGTAATTTTACCCGGAGTTTTAGTTGGGTTCGTAATTTTACCCGGAGTTTTAGTTGAGTTCGTAATTTTACCCGGAGTTTTAGTTGGGTTCGTAATTTTACCCGGACTTTTTAGTTGGGTTCGTAATTTTACCCGGACTTTTTAGTTGGGTGCCGTATTTTTTACCCGGAGTTTTAGTTGGGTTCGTAATTTTACCCGGAGTTTTAGTTGGATTCGTAATTTTACCCGGACTTTTTAGTTGTGTTGGTAATTTTACCCGGAGTTTTAGTTGGGTTCATATTTTTTACAGGACTTTTTAGTTGGGTTCGTATTTTTTACCCGGAGTTTTAGTTGGGTTCGTATTTTTTACCCGGAGTTTTAGTTTTGTTCGTATTTTTACCCGGAGTTTTAGTTGGGTTCGTATTTTTACCCGGAGTTTTAGTTGGGTTCGTATTTTTTACCCGGACTTTTTAGTTGGGTTAGTATTTTTACCCGGAGTTTTAGTTGGGTTCGTAATTTTACCCGGACTTTTTAGTTGGGTTCGAATTTTTTACACGGACTTTTAGTTGGGTTCGTAATTTTACCCGGACTTTTTAGTTGGGTTCGTATTTTATACCCGGACTTTTAGTTGGGTTCGTAATTTACCCGGAGTTTTAGTTGGGTTCGTAATTTTACCCGGAGTTTTAGTTGGGTTCGTAATTTTACCCGGAGTCTTGAGTTAATAGTTGGGTTCGTATTTTTACCCGGACTTTTAGTTGGGTTCGTAATTTTACCCGGAGTTTTAGTTGGGTTCGTAATTTTACCCGGAGTTTTAGTTGGGTTCGTAATTTTACCCGGAGTTTTACTTGGGTTCGTAATTTTACCCGGAGTTTTACTTGGGTTCGTAATTTTACCCGGAGTTTTAGTTGGGTTCGTAATTTTACCCGGAGTTTTAGTTGGGTTCGTAATTTTACCCGGACTTTTTAGTTGGGTTCGTATTTTTTACCCGGACTTTTAGTTGGGTTCGTAATTTTACCCGGAGTTTTAGTTGGGTTCGTAATTTTACGCGGAGTTTTAGTTGAGTTCGTAATTTTACCCGGAGTTTTAGTTGGGTTCGTAATTTTACCCGGACTTTTTAGTTGGGTTCGTAATTTTACCCGGACTTTTTAGTTGGGTTCGTATTTTTTACCCGGAGTTTTAGTTGGGTTCGTAATTTTACCCGGAGTTTTAGTTGGGTTCGTAATTTTACCCGGACTTTTTAGTTGGGTTCGTATTTTTTACCCGGACTTTTAGTTGGGTTCGTAATTTTACCCGGAGTTTTAGTTGGGTTCGAATTTTTTACCCGGAGTTTTAGTTGGGTTCGTATTTTTTACCCGGAGTTTTAGTTGGGTTCGTATTTTTACCCGGAGTTTTAGTTGTGTTGGTAATTTTACCCGGAGTTTTAGTTGGGTTCATATTTTTTACCCGGAGTTTTAGTTGGGTTCGTATTTTTACCCGGAGTTTTAGTTGGGTTCGTATTTTTAACCGGAGTTTTAGTTGGGTTCGTATTTTTTACCCGGACTTTTTAGTTGGGTTAGTATTTTTGCCCGGAGTTTTAGTTGGGTTCGTATTTTTTACCCGGACTTTTAGTTGGGTTCATAATTTTACCCGGAGTTTTAGCTGGGTTCGTAATTTTACCCGGAGTTTTACTTGGGTTCGTAATTTTACCCGGAGTTTTACTTGGGTTCGTAATTTTACCCGGAGTTTTAGTTGGGTTCGTAATTTTACCCGGAGTTTTAGTTGGGTTCGTAATTTTACCCGGACTTTTTAGTTGGGTTCGTATTTTTTACCCGGACTTTTAGTTGGGTTCGTAATTTTACCCGGAGTTTTAGTTGGGTTCGTAATTTTACCCGGAGTTTTAGTTGAGTTCGTAATTTTACCCGGAGTTTTAGTTGGGTTCGTAATTTTACCCGGACTTTTTAGTTGGGTTCGTAATTTTACCCGGACTTTTTAGTTGGGTTCGTATTTTTTACCCGGAGTTTTAGTTGGGTTCGTAATTTTACCCGGAGTTTTAGTTGGGTTCGTAATTTTACCCGGACTTTTTAGTTGGTTTCGTATTTTTTACCCGGACTTTTAGTTGGGTTCGTAATTATACCCGGAGTTTTAGTTGGGTTCGAATTTTTTACCCGGAGTTTTAGTTGGGTTCGTATTTTTTACCCGGAGTTTTAGTTGGGTTCGTATTTTTACCCGGAGTTTTAGTTGTGTTGGTAATTTTACCCGGAGTTTTAGTTGGGTTCATATTTTTTACCCGGAGTTTTAGTTGGGTTCGTATTTTTACCCGGAGTTTTAGTTGGGTTCGTATTTTTACCCGGAGTTTTAGTTGGGTTCGCATTTTTTACCCGGACTTTTTAGTTGGGTTAGTATTTTTGCCCGGAGTTTTAGTTGGGTTCGTATTTTTTACCCGGACTTTTAGTTGGGTTCGTAATTTTACCCGGAGTTTTAGTTGGGTTCGTAATTTTACCCGGAGTTTCACTTGGGTTCGTAATTTTACCCGGACTTTTTAGCTGGGTTCGTATTTTTTACCCGGACTTTTAGTTGGGTTCGTAATTTTACCCGGACTTTTTAGTTGGGTTCGTATTTTTTACCCGGACTTTTAGCTGGGTTCGTAATTTTACCCGGAGTTTTAGTTGGGTTCGTAATTTTAAACGGAGTTTTACTTGGGTTCGTAATTTTACCCGGACTTTTTAGTTGGGTTCGTATTTTTTACCCGGAGTTTTAGTTGGGTTCGTAATTTTACCCGGACTTTTTAGTTGGGTTCGTATTTTTTACCCGGACTTTTAGTTGGGTTCGTAATTTTACCCGAAGTTTTAGTTGGGTTCGTATTTTTTACCCGGAGTTTTAGTTGGGTTCGTATTTTTTACCCGGAGTTTTAGTTGGGTTCGTATTTTTACCCGGAGCTTTAGTTGGGTTCGTATTTTTACCCGGAGTTTTAGTTGGGTTCGTATTTTTTACCCGAACTTTTTAGTTGGGTTAGTATTTTTGAACGGAGTTTTATTTGGGTTCGTATTTTTTTCCCCGGAGTTTTAGTTGGGTTCTAAATGTTACCCGGACTTTTTTGTTTGGTTCGTATTTTTTACCCGGAGTTTTAGTTTGGTTCGTAATTTTTCCCGCACTTTTTAGTTGGGTTCGTAATTTTACCCGGACTTTTTAGTTGGGTTCGTATTTTTTACCCTGACTTCTAGTTGGGTTCGTAATTTTACCCGAAGTTTTAGTTGGGTTCGTAATTTTACCCGGAGTTTTAGTTGAGTTCGTAATTTTAACCGGAGTTTTAGTTGGGTTCGTAATTTTACCCGGACTTTTTAGTTGAGTTCGTAATTTTACCCGGACTTTTTAGTTGGGTGCCGTATTTTTTACCCGGAGTTTTAGTTGGGTTCGTAATTTTACCCGGAGTTTTAGTTGGGTTCGTAATTTTACCCGGACTTTTTAGTTGTGTTGGTAATTTTACCCGGAGTTTTAGTTGGGTTCATATTTTTTACCGGACTTTTTAGTTGGGTTCGTATTTTTTACCCGGAGTTTTAGTTGGGTTCGTATTTTTTACCCGGAGTTTTAGTTGGGTTCGTATTTTTACCCGGAGTTTTAGTTGGGTTCGTATTTTTACCCGGAGTTTTAGTTGGGTTCGTATTTTTTACCCGGACTTTTTAGTTGGGTTAGTATTTTTGCCCGGAGTTTTAGTTGGGTTCGTATTTTTTAGCCGGAGTTTTAGTTGGGTTCGTATTTTTTACCCGGAGTTTTAGTTGGGTTCGTATTTTTACCCGGAGTTTTAGTTGGGTTCGTATTTTTACCCGGAGTTTTAGTTGGGTTCGTATTTTTTACCCGGAGTTTTAGTTGGGTTCGTATTTTTACCCGGAGTTTTAGTTGGGTTCGTAATTTTACCAGGACTTTTTAGTTGGGTTCGAATTTTTTACGCGGACTTTTAGTTGGGTTCGTAATTTTACCCGGACTTTTTAGTTGGGTTCGTATTTTTTACCCGGACTTTTAGTTGGGTTCGTAATTTACCCGGAGTTTTAGTTGGGTTCGTAATTTTACCCGGAGTTTTAGTTGGGTTCGTAATTTTACCCGGAGTCTTGAGTTAATAGTTGGGTTCGTATTTTTACCCGAACTTTTAGTTGGGTTCGTAATTTTACCCGGAGTTTTAGTTGGGTTCGTAATTTTACCCGGCGTTTTAGTTGGGTTCGTAATTTTACCCGGAGTTTTACTTGGGTTCGTAATTTTACCCGGAGTTTTACTTGGGTTCGTAATTTTACCCGGAGTTTTAGTTGGGTTCGTAATTTTACCCGGAGTTTTAGTTGGGTTCGTAATTTTACCCGGACTTTTTAGTTGGGTTCGTATTTTTTACCCGGACTTTTAGTTGGGTTCGTAATTTTACCACGAGTTTTAGTTGGGTTCGTAATTTTACGCGGAGTTTTAGTTGAGTTCGTAATTTTACCCGGAGTTTTAGTTGGGTTCGTAATTTTACCCGGACTTTTTAGTTGGGTTCGTAATTTTACCCGGACTTTTTAGTTGGGTTCGTATTTTTTACCCGGAGTTTTAGTTGGGTTCGTAATTTTACCCGGAGTTTTAGTTGGGTTCGTAATTTTACCCGGACTTTTTAGTTGGGTTCGTATTTTTTTCCCGGACTTTTAGTTGGGTTCGTAATTTTACCCGGAGTTTTAGTTGGGTTCGAATTTTTTACCCGGAGTTTTAGTTGGGTTCGTATTTTTACCCGGAGTTTTAGTTGGGTTCGTATTTTTACCCGGAGTTTTAGTTGTGTTGGTAATTTTACCCGGAGTTTTAGTTGGGTTCATATTTTTTACCCGGAGTTTTAGTTGGGTTCGTATTTTTACCCGGAGTTTTAGTAGGGTTCGTATTTTTAACCGGAGTTTTAGTTGGGTTCGTATTTTTTACCCGGACTTTTTAGTTGGGTTAGTATTTTTGCCCGGAGTTTTAGTTGGGTTCGTATTTTTTACCCGGACTTTTAGTTGGGTTCATAATTTTACCCGGAGTTTTAGTTGGGTTCGTAATTTTACCCGGAGTTTTACTTGGGTTCGTAATTTTACCCGGAGTTTTACTTGGGTTCGTAATTTTACCCGGAGTTTTAGTTGGGTTCGTAATTTTACCCGGAGTTTTAGTTGGGTTCGTAATTTTACCCGGACTTTTTAGTTGGGTTCGTATTTTTTACCCGGACTTTTAGTTGGGTTCGTAATTTTACCCGGAGTTTTAGTTGGGTTCGTAATTTTACCCGGAGTTTTAGTTGAGTTCGTAATTTTACCCGGAGTTTTAGTTGGGTTCGTAATTTTACCCGGACTTTTTAGTTGGGTTCGTAATTTTACCCGGACTTTTTAGTTGGGTTCGTATTTTTTACCCGGAGTTTTAGTTGGGTTCGTAATTTTACCCGGAGTTTTAGTTGGGTTCGTAATTTTACCCGGACTTTTTAGTTGGGTTCGTATTTTTTACCCGGACTTTTAGTTGGGTTCGTAATTATACCCGGAGTTTTAGTTGGGTTCGTATTTTTACCCGGAGTTTTAGTTGGGTTCGTATTTTTTACCCGGACGTTTTAGTTGGGTTAGTATTTTTGCCCGGAGTTTTAGTTGGGTTCGTATTTTTTACCCGGAGTTTTAGTTGGGTTCGTAATTTTACCCGGACTTTTTAGTTGGGTTCGTATTTTTTACCCGGACTTTTAGTTGGGTTCGTAATTTTACCCGGAGTTTTAGTTGGGTTCGTATTTTTTACCCGGACTTTTAGCTGGGTTCGTAATTTTACCCGGAGTTTTAGTTGGGTTCGTAATTTTACCCGGAGTTTCACTTGGGTTCGTAATTTTACCCGGACTTTTTAGTTGGGTTCGTATTTTTTACCCGGACTTTTAGTTGGGTTCGTAATTTTACCCGGACTTTTTAGTTGGGTTCGTATTTTTTACCCGGACTTTTAGCTGGGTTCGTAATTTTACCCGGAGTTTTAGTTGGGTTCGTAATTTTAAACGGAGTTTTACTTGGGTTCGTAATTTTACCAGGACTTTTTAGTTGGGTTCGTATTTTTTACCCGGAGTTTTAGTTGGGTTCGTAATTTTACCCAGAGTTTTTAGTTGGGTTCGTATTTTTTACCCGGACTTTTAGTTGGGTTCGTAATTTTACCCGGAGTTTTAGTTGGGTTCGTATTTTTTACCCGGAGTTTTAGTTGGGTTCGTATTTTTTACCCGGAGTTTTAGTTGGGTTCGTATTTTTACCCGGAGTTTTAGTTGTGTTGGTAATTTTACCCGGAGTTTTAGTTGGGTTCATATTTTTTACCGGACTTTTTAGTTGGGTTCGTATTTTTTACCCGGACTTCTAGTTGGGTTCGTAATTTTACCCGGAGTTTTAGTTGGGTTCGTAATTTTACCCGGAGTTTTAGTTGAGTTCGTAATTTTACCCGGAGTTTTAGTTGGGTTCGTAATTTTACCCGGACTTTTTAGTTGGGTTCGTAATTTTACCCGGACTTTTTAGTTGCGTGCCGTATTTTTTACCCGGAGTTTTAGTTGGGTTCGTAATTTTACCCGGAGTTTTAGTTGGATTCGTAATTTTACCCGGACTTTTTAGTTGTGTTGGTAATTTTACCCGGAGTTTTAGTTGGGTTCATATGTTTTACAGGACTTTTTAGTTGGGTTCGTATTTTTTACCCGGAGTTTTAGTTGGGTTCGTATTTTTTACCCGGAGTTTTAGTTTTGTTCGTATTTTTACCCGGAGTTTTAGTTGGGTTCGTATTTTTACCCGGAGTTTTAGTTGGTTCGTATTTTTTACCCGGACTTTTTAGTTGGGTTAGTATTTTTACCCGGAGTTTTAGTTGGGTTCGTAATTTTACCCGGACTTTTTAGTTGGGTTCGAATTTTTTACACGGACTTTTAGTTGGGTTCGTAATTTTACCCGGACTTTTTAGTTGGGTTCGTATTTTATACCCGGACTTTTAGTTGGGTTCGTAATTTACCCGGAGTTTTAGTTGGGTTCGTAATTTTACCCGGAGTTTTAGTTGGGTTCGTAATTTTACCCGGAGTCTTGAGTTAATAGTTGGGTTCGTATTTTTACCCGGACTTTTAGTTGGGTTCGTAATTTTACCCGGAGTTTTAGTTGGGTTCGTAATTTTACCCGGAGTTTTAGTTGGGTTCGTAATTTTACCCGGAGTTTTACTTGGGTTCGTAATTTTACCCGGAGTTTTACTTGGGTTCGTAATTTTACCCGGAGTTTTAGTTGGGTTCGTAATTTTACCCGGAGTTTTAGTTGGGTTCGTAATTTTACCCGGACTTTTTAGTTGGGTTCGTATTTTTTACCCGGACTTTTAGTTGGGTTCGTAATTTTACCCGGAGTTTTAGTTGGGTTCGTAATTTTACGCGGAGTTTTAGTTGAGTTCGTAATTTTACCCGGAGTTATAGTTGGGTTCGTAATTTTACCCGGACTTTTTAGTTGGGTTCGTAATTTTACCCGGACTTTTTAGTTGGGTTCGTATTTTTTACCCGGAGTTTTAGTTGGGTTCGTAATTTTACCCGGAGTTTTAGTTGGGTTCGTAATTTTACCCGGACTTTTTAGTTGGGTTCGTATTTTTTACCCGGACTTTTAGTTGGGTTCGTAATTTTACCCGGAGTTTTAGTTGGGTTCGAATTTTTTACCCGGAGTTTTAGTTGGGTTCGTATTTTTTACCCGGAGTTTTAGTTGGGTTCGTATTTTTACCCGGAGTTTTAGTTGTGTTGGTAATTTTACCCGGAGTTTTAGTTGGGTTCATATTTTTTACCCGGAGTTTTAGTTGGGTTCGTATTTTTACCCGGAGTTTTAGTTGGGTTCGTATTTTTAACCGGAGTTTTAGTTGGGTTCGTATTTTTTACCCAGACTTTTTAGTTGGGTTAGTATTTTTGCCCGGAGTTTTAGTTGGGTTCGTATTTTTTACCCGGACTTTTAGTTGGGTTCATAATTTTACCCGGAGTTTTAGCTGGGTTCGTAATTTTACCCGGAGTTTTACTTGGGTTCGTAATTTTACCCGGAGTTTTACTTGGGTTCGTAATTTTACCCGGAGTTTTAGTTGGGTTCGTAATTTTACCCGGAGTTTTAGTTGGGTTCGTAATTTTACCCGGACTTTTTAGTTGGGTTAGTATTTTTTACCCGGACTTTTAGTTGGGTTCGTAATTTTACCCGGAGTTTTAGTTGGGTTCGTAATTTTACCCGGAGTTTTAGTTGAGTTCGTAATTTTACCCGGAGTTTTAGTTGGGTTCGTAATTTTACCCGGACTTTTTAGTTGGGTTCGTAATTTTACCCGGACTTTTTAGTTGGGTTCGTATTTTTTACCCGGAGTTTTAGTTGGGTTCGTAATTTTACCCGGAGTTTTAGTTGGGTTCGTAATTTTACCCGGACTTTTTAGTTGGTTTCGTATTTTTTACCCGGACTTTTAGTTGGGTTCGTAATTATACCCGGAGTTTTAGTTGGGTTCGAATTTTTTACCCGGAGTTTTAGTTGGGTTCGTATTTTTTACCCGGAGTTTTAGTTGGGTTCGTATTTTTACCCGGAGTTTTAGTTGTGTTGGTAATTTTACCCGGAGTTTTAGTTGGGTTCATATTTTTTACCCGGAGTTTTAGTTGGGTTCGTATTTTTACCCGGAGTTTTAGTTGGGTTCGTATTTTTACCCGGAGTTTTAGTTGGGTTCGCATTTTTTACCCGGACTTTTTAGTTGGGTTAGTATTTTTGCCCGAAGTTTTAGTTGGGTTCGTATTTTTTACCCGGACTTTTAGTTGGGTTCGTAATTTTACCCGGAGTTTTAGTTGGGTTCGTAATTTTACCCGGAGTTTCACTTGGGTTCGTAATTTTACCCGGACTTTTTAGTTGGGTTCGTATTTTTTACCCGGACTTTTAGTTGGGTTCGTAATTTTACCCGGACTTTTTAGTTGGGTTCGTATTTTTTACCCGGACTTTTAGCTGGGTTCGTAATTTTACCCGGAGTTTTAGTTGGGTTCGTAATTTTAAACGGAGTTTTACTTGGGTTCGTAATTTTACCCGGACTTTTTAGTTGGGTTCGTATTTTTTACCCGGAGTTTTAGTTGGGTTCATAATTTTACCCGGAGTTTTAGCTGGGTTCGTAATTTTACCCGGAGTTTTACTTGGGTTCGTAATTTTACCCGGAGTTTTACTTGGGTTCGTAATTTTACCCGGAGTTTTAGTTGGGTTCGTAATTTTACCCGGAGTTTTAGTTGGGTTCGTAATTTTACCCGGACTTTTTAGTTGGGTTCGTATTTTTTACCCGGACTTTTAGTTGGGTTCGTAATTTTACCCGGAGTTTTAGTTGGGTTCGTAATTTTACCCGGAGTTTTAGTTGAGTTCGTAATTTTACCCGGAGTTTTAGTTGGGTTCGTAATTTTACCCGGACTTTTTAGTTGGGTTCGTAATTTTACCCGGACTTTTTAGTTGGGTTCGTATTTTTTACCCGGAGTTTTAGTTGGGTTCGTAATTTTACCCGGAGTTTTAGTTGGGTTCGTAATTTTACCCGGACTTTTTAGTTGGTTTCGTATTTTTTACCCGGACTTTTAGTTGGGTTCGTAATTATACCCGGAGTTTTAGTTGGGTTCGAATTTTTTACCCGGAGTTTTAGTTGGGTTCGTATTTTTTACCCGGAGTTTTAGTTGGGTTCGTATTTTTACCCGGAGTTTTAGTTGTGTTGGTAATTTTACCCGGAGTTTTAGTTGGGTTCATATTTTTTACCCGGAGTTTTAGTTGGGTTCGTATTTTTACCCGGAGTTTTAGTTGGGTTCGTATTTTTACCCGGAGTTTTAGTTGGGTTCGCATTTTTTACCCGGACTTTTTAGTTGGGTTAGTATTTTTGCCCGAAGTTTTAGTTGGGTTCGTATTTTTTACCCGGACTTTTAGTTGGGTTCGTAATTTTACCCGGAGTTTTAGTTGGGTTCGTAATTTTACCCGGAGTTTCACTTGGGTTCGTAATTTTACCCGGACTTTTTAGTTGGGTTCGTATTTTTTACCCGGACTTTTAGTTGGGTTCGTAATTTTACCCGGACTTTTTAGTTGGGTTCGTATTTTTTACCCGGACTTTTAGCTGGGTTCGTAATTTTACCCGGAGTTTTAGTTGGGTTCGTAATTTTAAACGGAGTTTTACTTGGGTTCGTAATTTTACCCGGACTTTTTAGTTGGGTTCGTATTTTTTACCCGGAGTTTTAGTTGGGTTCGTAATTTTACCCGGACTTTTTAGTTGGGTTCGTATTTTTTACCCGGACTTTTAGTTGGGTTCGTGATTTTACCCGAAGTTTTAGTTGGGTTCGTATTTTTTACCCGGAGTTTTAGTTGGGTTCGTATTTTTTACCCGGAGTTTTAGTTGGGTTCGTATTTTTACCCGGAGTTTTAGTTGTGTTGGTAATTTTACCCGGAGTTTTAGTTGGGTTCATATTTTTAACCGGAGTTTTAGTTGTGTTGGTAATTTTACCCGGAGTTTTAGTTGGGTTCATATTTTTTACCCGGAGTTTTAGTTGGGTTCGTATTTTTACCCGGAGTTTTAGTTGGGTTCGTATTTTTAACCGGAGTTTTAGTTGGGTTCGTATTTTTTACCCGGACTTTTTAGTTGGGTTAGTATTTTTGCCCGGAGTTTTAGTTGGGTTCGTATTTTTTACCCGGACTTTTAGTTGGGTTCATAATTTTACCCGGAGTTTTAGTTGGGTTCGTAATTTTACCCGGAGTTTTACTTGGGTTCGTAATTTTACCCGGAGTTTTACTTGGGTTCGTAATTTTACCCGGAGTTTTAGTTGGGTTCGTAATTTTACCCGGAGTTTTAGTTGGGTTCGTAATTTTACCCGGACTTTTTAGTTGGGTTCGTATTTTTTACCCGGACTTTTAGTTGGGTTCGTAATTTTACCCGGAGTTTTAGTTGGGTTCGTAATTTTACCCGGAGTTTTAGTTGAGTTCGTAATTTTACCCGGAGTTTTAGTTGGGTTCGTAATTTTACCCGGACTTTTTAGTTGGGTTCGTAATTTTACCCGGACTTTTTAGTTGGGTTCGTATTTTTTACCCGGAGTTTTAGTTGGGTTCGTAATTTTACCCGGAGTTTTAGTTGGGTTCGTAATTTTACCCGGACTTTTTAGTTGGGTTCGTATTTTTTACCCGGACTTTTAGTTGGGTTCGTAATTATACCCGGAGTTTTAGTTGGGTTCGTATTTTTACCCGGAGTTTTAGTTGGGTTCGTATTTTTTACCCGGACGTTTTAGTTGGGTTAGTATTTTTGCCCGGAGTTTTAGTTGGGTTCGTATTTTTTACCCGGAGTTTTAGTTGGGTTCGTAATTTTACCCGGACTTTTTAGTTGGGTTCGTATTTTTTACCCGGACTTTTAGTTGGGTTCGTAATTTTACCCGGAGTTTTAGTTGGGTTCGTATTTTTTACCCGGACTTTTAGCTGGGTTCGTAATTTTACCCGGAGTTTTAGTTGGGTTCGTAATTTTACCCGGAGTTTCACTTGGGTTCGTAATTTTACCCGGACTTTTTAGTTGGGTTCGTATTTTTTACCCGGACTTTTAGTTGGGTTCGTAATTTTACCCGGACTTTTTAGTTGGGTTCGTATTTTTTACCCGGACTTTTAGCTGGGTTCGTAATTTTACCCGGAGTTTTAGTTGGGTTCGTAATTTTAAACGGAGTTTTACTTGGGTTCGCAATTTTACCAGGACTTTTTAGTTGGGTTCGTATTTTTTACCCGGAGTTTTAGTTGGGTTCGTAATTTTACCCAGAGTTTTTAGTTGGGTTCGTATTTTTTACCCGGACTTTTAGTTGGGTTCGTAATTTTACCCGGAGTTTTAGTTGGGTTCGTATTTTTTACCCGGAGTTTTAGTTGGGTTCGTATTTTTTACCCGGAGTTTTAGTTGGGTTCGTATTTTTACCCGGAGTTTTAGTTGTGT
This sequence comes from Melinopterus prodromus, assembly GCA_964023965.1. NCBI lineage: Eukaryota > Metazoa > Arthropoda > Insecta > Coleoptera > Scarabaeidae > Melinopterus > Melinopterus prodromus. Next base: position 14,992 of record CAXIES010000570.1, on the reverse strand, counting down.
TGGTAATTTTACCCGGAGTTTTAGTTGGGTTCATATTTTTTACCGGACTTTTTAGTTGGGTTCGTATTTTTTACCCGGACTTCTAGTTGGGTTCGTAATTTTACCCGGAGTTTTAGTTGGGTTCGTAATTTTACCCGGAGTTTTAGTTGAGTTCGTAATTTTACCCGGAGTTTTAGTTGGGTTCGTAATTTTACCCGGACTTTTTAGTTGGGTTCGTAATTTTACCCGGACTTTTTAGTTGGGTGCCGTATTTTTTACCCGGAGTTTTAGTTGGGTTCGTAATTTTACCCGGAGTTTTAGTTGGATTCGTAATTTTACCCGGACTTTTTAGTTGTGTTGGTAATTTTACCCGGAGTTTTAGTTGGGTTCATATTTTTTACAGGACTTTTTAGTTGGGTTCGTATTTTTTACCCGGAGTTTTAGTTGGGTTCGTATTTTTTACCCGGAGTTTTAGTTTTGTTCGTATTTTTACCCGGAGTTTTAGTTGGGTTCGTAATTTTACCCGGAGTTTTAGTTGGGTTCGTAATTTTACCCGGAGTTTTACTTGGGTTCGTAATTTTACCCGGAGTTTTACTTGGGTTCGTAATTTTACCCGGAGTTTTAGTTGGGTTCGTAATTTTACCCGGAGTTTTAGTTGGGTTCGTAATTTTACCCGGACTTTTTAGTTGGGTTCGTATTTTTTACCCGGACTTTTAGTTGGGTTCGTAATTTTACCCGGAGTTTTAGTTGGGTTCGTAATTTTACGCGGAGTTTTAGTTGAGTTCGTAATTTTACCCGGAGTTTTAGTTGGGTTCGTAATTTTACCCGGACTTTTTAGTTGGGTTCGTAATTTTACCCGGACTTTTTAGTTGGGTTCGTATTTTTTACCCGGAGTTTTAGTTGGGTTCGTAATTTTACCCGGAGTTTTAGTTGGGTTCGTAATTTTACCCGGACTTTTTAGTTGGGTTCGTATTTTTTACCCGGACTTTCAGTTGGGTTCGTAATTTTACCCGGAGTTTTAGTTGGGTTCGAATTTTTTACCCGGAGTTTTAGTTGGGTTCGTATTTTTTACCCGGAGTTTTAGTTGGGTTCGTATTTTTACCCGGAGTTTTAGTTGTGTTGGTAATTTTACCCGGAGTTTTAGTTGGGTTCATATTTTTTACCCGGAGTTTTAGTTGGGTTCGTATTTTTACCCGGAGTTTTAGTTGGGTTCGTATTTTTAACCGGAGTTTTAGTTGGGTTCGTATTTTTTACCCGGACTTTTTAGTTGGGTTAGTATTTTTGCCCGGAGTTTTAGTTGGGTTCGTATTTTTTACCCGGACTTTTAGTTGGGTTCATAATTTTACCCGGAGTTTTAGCTGGGTTCGTAATTTTACCCGGAGTTTTACTTGGGTTCGTAATTTTACCCGGAGTTTTACTTGGGTTCGTAATTTTACCCGGAGTTTTAGTTGGGTTCGTAATTTTACCCGGAGTTTTAGTTGGGTTCGTAATTTTACCCGGACTTTTTAGTTGGGTTCGTATTTTTTACCCGGACTTTTAGTTGGGTTCGTAATTTTACCCGGAGTTTTAGTTGGGTTCGTAATTTTACCCGGAGTTTTAGTTGAGTTCGTAATTTTACCCGGAGTTTTAGTTGGGTTCGTAATTTTACCCGGACTTTTTAGTTGGGTTCGTAATTTTACCCGGACTTTTTAGTTGGGTTCGTATTTTTTACCCGGAGTTTTAGTTGGGTTCGTAATTTTACCCGGAGTTTTAGTTGGGTTCGTAATTTTACCCGGACTTTTTAGTTGGTTTCGTATTTTTTTACCCGGACTTTTAGTTGGGTTCGTAATTATACCCGGAGTTTTAGTTGGGTTCGAATTTTTTACCCGGAGTTTTAGTTGGGTTCGTATTTTTTACCCGGAGTTTTAGTTGGGTTCGTATTTTTACCCGGAGTTTTAGTTGTGTTGGTAATTTTACCCGGAGTTTTAGTTGGGTTCATATTTTTTACCCGGAGTTTTAGTTGGGTTCGTATTTTTACCCGGAGTTTTAGTTGGGTTCGTATTTTTACCCGGAGTTTTAGTTGGGTTCGCATTTTTTACCCGGACTTTTTAGTTGGGTTAGTATTTTTGCCCGGAGTTTTATTTGGGTTCGTATTTTTTACCCGGACTTTTAGTTGGGTTCGTAATTTTACCCGGAGTTTTAGTTGGGTTCGTAATTTTACCCGGAGTTTCACTTGGGTTCGTAATTTTACCCGGACTTTTTAGTTGGGTTCGTATTTTCTACCCGGACTTTTAGTTGGGTTCGTAATTTTACCCGGACTTTTTAGTTGGGTTCGTATTTTTTACCCGGACTTTTAGCTGGGTTCGTAATTTTACCCGGAGTTTTAGTTGGGTTCGTAATTTTAAACGGAGTTTTACTTGGGTTCGTAATTTTACCCGGACTTTTTAGTTGGGTTCGTATTTTTTACCCGGAGTTTTAGTTGGGTTCGTAATTTTACCCGGACTTTTTAGTTGGGTTCGTATTTTTTACCCGGACTTTTAGTTGGGTTCGTAATTTTACCCGAAGTTTTAGTTGGGTTCGTATTTTTTACCCGGAGTTTTAGTTGGGTTCGTATTTTTTACCCGGAGTTTTAGTTGGGTTCGTATTTTTACCCGGAGTTTTAGTTGTGTTGGTAATTTTACCCGGAGTTTTAGTTGGGTTCATATTTTTTACCGGACTTTTTAGTTGGGTTCGTATTTTTTACCCGGAGTTTTAGTTGGGTTCGTATTTTTTATCAGGAGTTTTAGTTGGGTTCGTATTTTTACCCGGAGTTTTAGTTGGGTTCGTATTTTTACCCGGAGTTTTAGTTGGGTTCGTATTTTTTACCCGGACTTTTTAGTTGGGTTAGTATTTTTGCCCGGAGTTTTAGTTGGGTTCGTATTTTTTACCCGGAGTTTTAGTTGGGTTCGTATTTTTTACCCGGAGTTTTAGTTGGGTTCGTATTTTTACCCGGAGTTTTAGTTGGGTTCGTATTTTTTACCCGGAGTTTTAGTTGGGTTCGTATTTTTACCCGGAGCTTTAGTTGGGTTCGTATTTTTACCCGGAGTTTTAGTTGGGTTCGTATTTTTTACCCGAACTTTTTAGTTGGGTTAGTATTTTTGCCCGGAGTTTTAGTTGGGTTCGTATTTTTTTACCCGGAGTTTCAGTTGGGTTCTAAATGTTACCCGGACTTTTTTGTTTGGTTCGTATTTTTTACCCGGAGTTTTAGTTTGGTTCGTAATTTTATCCGCACTTTTTAGTTGGGTTCGTAATTTTACCCGGAGTTTTAGTTGGGTTCGTAATTTTACCCGGAGTTTTAGTTAGGTTCGTAATTTTACCCGGAGTTTTAGTTGGGTTCGTAATTTTACCCGGAGTTTTAGTTGGGTTCGTAATTTTACCCGGACTTTTTAGTTGGGTTCGTATTTATTACCCGGACTTTTAGTTTGGTTCGTAATTTTACCCGGAGTTTTAGTTGGGTTTGTAATTTTACCCGGAGTTTTAGTTGAGTTCGTAATTTTACCCGGAGTTTTAGTTGGGTTAGTAATTTTACCCGGACTTTTTATTTGGGTTCGTAATTTTACCCGGACTTTTTAGTTGGGTTCGTAATTTTACCCGGAGTTTTAGTTGGGTTCGTAATTTTACCCGGAGTTTTACTTGGGTTCGTAATTTTACCCGGACTTTTTAGTTGGGTTCGTATTTTTTACCCGGACTTTTTAGTTGGGTTAGTATTTTTGCCCGGAGTTTTAGTTGGGTTCGTATTTTTTACCCGGAGTTTTAGTTGGGTTCGTATTTTTTACCCGGAGTTTTAGTTGGGTTCGTATTTTTACCCGGAGTTTTAGTTGAGTTTGTATTTTTACCCGGAGTTTTAGTTGGGTTCGTATTTTTTACCCGGAGTTTAAGTTGGGTTCGTATTTTTACCCGGAGCATTAGTTGGGTTCGTATTTTTACCCGGAGTTTTAGTTGGGTTCGTATTTTTTACCCGGACTTTTTAGTTGGGTTAGTATTTTTGCCCGGAGTTTTAGTTGGGTTCGTATTTTTTTACCCGGAGTTTTAGTTGGGTTCTAAATGTTAAACGGACTTTTTTGTTTGATTCGTATTTTTTACCCGGAGTTTTAGTTGAGTTCGTAATTTTACTCGCACTTTTTTGTTGGGTTCGTAATTTTACCCGGAGTTTTAGTTGGGTTCGTAATTTTACCCGGAGTTTTAGTTGGGTTCGTAATTTTACCCGGACTTTTTAGTTGGGTTCGTATTTTTTACCCGGACTTTTAGTTGGGTTCGTAATTTTACCCGGAGTTTTAGTTGGGTTCGTAATTTTACCCAGAGTTTTAGTTGAGTTCGTAATTTTACCCGGAGTTTTAGTTGGGTTAGTAATTTTACCCGGACTTTTTATTTGGGTTCGTAATTTTACCCGGACTTTTTAGTTGGGTTCGTAATTTTACCCGGACTTTTTAGTTGGGTTCGAATTTTTTACCCGGACTTTTAGTTGGGTTCGTAATTTTACCCGGAGTTTTAGTTGGGTTCGTAATTTTACCCGGAGTTTTAGTTGGGTTCGTAATTTTACCCGGAGTCTTGAGTTACCCGGACTTTTTAGTTGGGTTCGTATTTTTACCCGGACTGTTAGTTGGGTTCGTAATTTTACCCGGAGTTTTAGTTGGGTTCGTAATTTTACCCGGAGTTTTAGTTGGGTTCGTAATTTTACCAGGAGTTTTACTTGGGTTCGTAATTTTACCCGGAGTTTTACTTGGGTTCGTAATTTTACCCGGAGTTTTAGTTGGGTTCGTAATTTTACCCGGAGTTTTAGTTGGGTTCGTAATTTTACCCGGACTTTTTAGTTGGGTTCGTATTTTTTACCCGGACTTTTAGTTGGGTTTGTAATTTTACCCAGAGTTTTAGTTGGGTTCGTAATTTTACCCGGAGTTTTAGTTGAGTTCGTAATTTTACCCGGACTTTTTAGTTGGGTTCGTAATTTTACCCGGACTTTTTAGTTGGGTTCGTATTTTTTACCCGGAGTTTTAGTTGGGTTCGTAATTTTACCCGGAGTTTTAGTTGGGTTCGTAATTTTACCCGGACTTTTTAGTTGGGTTCGTATTTTTTACCCGGACTTTTAGTTGGGTTCGTAATTTTACCCGGAGTTTTAGTTGGGTTCGTATTTTTTACCCGGAGTTTTAGTTGGGTTCGTATTTTTTACCCGGAGTTTTAGTTGGGTTCGTATTTTTACCCGGAGTTTTAGTTGTGTTGGTAATTTTACCCGGAGTTTTAGTTGGGTTCATATTTTTTACCGGACTTTTTAGTTGGGTTCGTATTTTTTACCCGGACTTTTTAGTTGGGTTAGTATTTTTGCCCGGAGTTTTAATTGGGTTCGTATTCTTTAGCCGGAGTTTTAGTTGTGTTCGTATTTTTTACCCGGAGTTTTAGTTGGGTTCGTATTTTTACCCGGAGTTTTAGTTGGGTTCGTATTTTTACCCGGAGTTTTAGTTGGGTTCGTATTTTTTACCCGGAGTTTTAGTTGGGTTCGTATTTTTACCCGGAGTTTTAGTTGGGTTCGTATTTTTACCCGGAGTTTTAGTTGGGTTCGTATTTTTTACCCGGACTTTTTAGTTGGGTTAGTATTTTTGCCCGGAGTTTTAGTTGGGTTCGTATTTTTTTACCCGGAGTTTTAGTTGGGTTCTAAATGTTACCCGGACTTTTTTGTTTGGTTCGTATTTTTTACCCGGAGTTTTAGTTGGGTTCGTAATTTTACCCGGAGTTTTAGTTGAGTTCGTAATTTTACCCGGAGTTTTAGTTGGGTTAGTAATTTTGCCCGGACTTTTTATTTGGGTTCGTAATTTTACCCGGACTTTTTAGTTGGGTTCGTAATTTTACCCGGAGTTTTAGTTGGGTTCGTAATTTTACCCGGAGTTTTGCTTGGGTTCGTAATTTTACCCGGACCTTTTAGTTGGGTTCGTATTTTGTACCCGGACTTTTAGTTGGGTTTGTAATTTTACCCGGAGTTTTAGTTGGGTTCGTAATTTTACCCGGAGTTTTAGTTGGGTTCGTAATTTTACCCGGAGTCTTGAGTTACCCGGACTTTTTAGTTGGGTTCGTATTTTTACCCGGACTTTTAGTTGGGTTCGTAATTTTACCCGGAGTTTTAGTTGGGTTCGTAATTTTACAAGGAGTTTTAGTTGGGTTCGTAATTTTACCCGGAGTTTTACTTGGGTTCGTAATTTTACCCGGAGTTTTACTTGGGTTCGTAATTTTACCCGGAGTTTTAGTTGGGTTCGTAATTTTACCCGGAGTTTTAGTTGGGTTCGTAATTTTACCCGGAGTTTTAGTTGGGTTCGTAATTTTACCCGGAGTTTTAGTTGAGTTCGTAATTTTACCCGGAGTTTTAGTTGGGTTCGTAATTTTACCCGGACTTTTTAGTTGGGTTCGTAATTTTACCCGGACTTTTTAGTTGGGTTCGTATTTTTTACCCGGAGTTTTAGTTGGGTTCGTAATTTTACCCGGAGTTTTAGTTGTGTTGGTAATTTTACCCGGAGTTTTAGTTGGGTTCGTATTTTTTACCCGGACTTTTTAGTTGGGTTAGTATTTTTGCCCGGAGTTTTAGTTGGGTTCGTATTCTTTAGCTGGAGTTTTAGTTGTGTTCGTATTTTTTACCCGGAGTTTTAGTTGGGTTCGTATTTTTACCCGGAGTTTTAGCTGGGTTCGTATTTTTACCCGGAGTTTTAGTTGGGTTCGTATTTTTTACCCGGAGTTTTAGTTGGGTTCGTATTTTTACCCGGAGTTTTAGTTGGGTTCGTATTTTTACCCGGAGTTTTAGTTGGGTTCGTAATTTTACCCGGACTTTTTAGTTGGGTTCGTATTTTTTACCCGGAGTTTTAGTTGGGTTCGTAATTTTACCCGGAGTTTTAGTTGTGTTGGTAATTTTACCCGGAGTTTTAGTTGGGTTCGTATTTTTTACCCGGACTTTTTAGTTGGGTTAGTATTTTTGCCCGGAGTTTTAGTTGGGTTCGTATTCTTTAGCCGGAGTTTTAGTTGTGTTCGTATTTTTTACCCGGAGTTTTAGTTGGGTTCGTATTTTTACCCGGAGTTTTAGTTGGGTTCGTATTTTTACCCGGAGTTTTAGTTGGGTTCGTATTTTTTACCCGGAGTTTTAGTTGGGTTCGTATTTTTACCCGGAGTTTTAGTTGGGTTCGTATTTTTACCCGGAGTTTTAGTTGGGTTCGTAATTTTACCCGGACTTTTTAGTTGGGTCCGTATTTTTTACCCGGAGTTTTAGTTGGGTTCGTAATTTTACCCGGAGTTTTAGTTGTGTTGGTAATTTTACCCGGAGTTTTAGTTGGGTTCGTATTTTTTACCCGGACTTTTTAGTTGGGTTAGTATTTTTGCCCGGAGTTTTAGTTGGGTTCGTATTCTTTAGCCGGAGCTTTAGTTGTGTTCGTATTTTTTACCCGGAGTTTTAGTTGGGTTCGTATTTTTACCCGGAGTTTTAGTTGGGTTCGTATTTTTACCCGGAGTTTTAGTTGGGTTCGTATTTTTTACCCGGAGTTTTAGTTGGGTTCGTATTTTTACCCGGAGTTTTAGTTGGGTTCGTATTTTTACCCGGAGTTTTAGTTGGGTCTGTATTTTTTACCCGGACTTTTTAGTTGGGTTAGTATTTTTGCCCGGAGTTTTAGTTGGGTTCGTATTTTTTTACCCGGAGTTTTAGTTGGGTTCTAAATGTTACCCGGACTTTTTTGTTTGGTTCGTATTTTTTACCCGGAGTTTTAGTTGGGTTCGTAATTTTACCCGGAGTTTTAGTTGAGTTCGTAATTTTACCCGGAGTTTTAGTTGGGTTAGTAATTTTGCCCGGACTTTTTATTTGGGTTCGTAATTTTACCCGGACTTTTTAGTTGGGTTCGTAATTTTACCCGGAGTTTTAGTTGGGTTCGTAATTTTACCCGGAGTTTTACTTGGGTTCGTAATTTTACCCGGTCCTTTTAGTTGGGTTCGTATTTTGTACCCGGACTTTTAGTTGGGTTCGTAATTTTACCCGGAGTTTTAGTTGGGTTCGTAATTTTACCCGGACTTTTTAGTTGGGTTCGTATTTTTTACCCGGAGTTTTAGTTGGGTTCGTAATTTTACCCGGAGTTTTAGTTGGGTTCGTAATTTTACCCGGACTTTTTAGTTGTGTTGGTAATTTTACCCGGAGTTTTAGTTGGGTTCATATTTTTTACCGGACTTTTTAGTTGGGTTCGTATTTTTTCCCGGAGTTTTAGTTGGGTTCGTATTTTTACCCGAAGTTTTAGTTGGGTTCGTATTTTTTATTCGGACTTTTAGTTGGGTTCGTAATTTTACCCGGAGTTTTAGTTGGGTTAGTATTTTTGCCCGGAGTTTTAGTAGGGTTCGTATTCTTTAGCCGGAGTTTTAGTTGGGTTCGTATTTTTTACCCGGAGTTTTAGTTGGGTTCGTATTTTTACCCGGAGTTTTAGTTGGGTTCGTATTTTTACTCGGAGTTTTAGTTGGGTTCGTATTTTTTACCCGGAGTTTTAGTTGGGTTCGTATTTTTACCCGGAGTTTTAGTTGGGTTCGTATTTTTACCCGGAGTTTTAGTTGGGTTCGTATTTTTTACCCGGACTTTTTAGTTGGGTTAGTATTTTTGCCCGGAGTTTTAGTTGGGTTCGTATTTTTTTACCCGGAGTTTTAGTTGGGTTCTAAATGTTACCCGGACTTTTTTGTTTGGTTCGTATTTTTTACCCGGAGTTTTAGTTGGGTTAGTCATTTTACCCGGAGTTTTAGTTGAGTTCGTAATTTTACCCGGAGTTTTAGTTGGGTTAGTAATTTTACCCGGACTTTTTATTTGGGTTCGTAATTTTACCCGGACTTTTTAGTTGGGTTCGTAATTTTACCCGGAGTTTTAGTTGGGTTCGTAATTTTACCCGGAGTTTTACTTGGGTTCGTAATTTTACCCGGACCTTTTAGTTGGGTTCGTATTTTGTACCCGGACTTTTAGTTGGGTTCGTAATTTTACCCGGAGTTTTAGTTGGGTTCGTAATTTTACCCGGAGTTTTAGTTGGGTTCGTAATTTTACCCGGAGTCTTGAGTTACCCGGACTTTTTAGTTGGGTTCGTATTTTTACCCGGACTTTTAGTTGGGTTCGTAATTTTACCCGGAGTTTTAGTTGGGTTCGTAATTTTACCCGGAGTTTTAGTTGGGTTCGTAATTTTACCCGGAGTCTTGAGTTACCCGGACTTTTTAGTTGGGTTCGTATTTTTACCCGGACTTTTAGTTGGGTTCGTAATTTTACCCGGAGTTTTAGTTGGGTTCGTAATTTTACCCGGAGTTTTAGTTGGGTTCGTAATTTTACCCGGAGTTTTACTTGGGTTCGTAATTTTACCCGGAGTTTTACTTGGGTTCGTAATTTTACCCGGAGTTTTAGTTGGGTTCGTAATTTTACCCGGAGTTTTAGTTGGGTTCGTAATTTTACCCGGACTTTTTAGTTGGGTTCGCATTTTTTACCAGGACTTTTAGTTGGGTTCGTAATTTTACCCGGAGTTTTAGTTGGGTTCGTAATTTTACCCGGAGTTTTAGTTGAGTTCGTAATTTTACCCGGAGTTTTAGTTGGGTTCGTAATTTTACCCGGACTTTTTAGTTGGGTTCGTAATTTTACCCGGACTTTTTAGTTGGGTTCGTATTTTTTACCCGGAGTTTTAGTTGGGTTCGTAATTTTACCCGGAGTTTTAGTTGGGTTCGTAATTTTACCCGGACTTTTTAGTTGTGTTGGTAATTTTACCCGAAGTTTTAGTTGGGTTCATATTTTTTACCGGACTTTTTAGTTGGGTTCGTATTTTTTCCCGGAGTTTTAGTTGGGTTCGTATTTTTACCCGGAGTTTTAGTTGGGTTCGTATTTTTTATTCGGACTTTTAGTTGGGTTCGTAATTTTACCCGGAGTTTTAGTTGGGTTCGTATTTTTTACCCGGAGTTTTAGTTGGGTTCGTATTTTTTACCCGGAGTTTTAGTTGGGTTCGTATTTTTACCCTAAGTTTTAGTTGTGTTGGTAATTTTACCCGGAGTTTTAGTTGGGTTCGTATTTTTTACCCGGACTTTTTAGTTGGGTTAGTATTTTTGCCCGGAGTTTTAGTAGGGTTCGTATTCTTTAGCCGGAGTTTTAGTTGGGTTCGTATTTTTTACCCGGAGTTTTAGTTGGGTTCGTATTTTTACCCGGAGTTTTAGTTGGGTTCGTATTTTTACTCGGAGTTTTAGTTGGGTTCCTATTTTTTACCCGGAGTTTTAGTTGGGTTCGTATTTTTACCCGGAGTTTTAGTTGGGTTCGTATTTTTACCCGGAGTTTTAGTTGGGTTCGTATTTTTTACCCGGACTTTTTAGTTGGGGTAGTATTTTTGCCCGGAGTTTTAGTTGGGTTCGTATTTTTTTACCCGGAGTTTTAGTTGGGTTCTAAATGTTACCCGGACTTTTTTGTTTGGTTCGTATTTTTTACCCGGAGTTTTAGTTGGGTTAGTAATTTTACCCGGAGTTTTAGTTGAGTTCGTAATTTTACCCGGAGTTTTAGTTGGGTTAGTAATTTTACCCGGACTTTTTATTTGGGTTCGTAATTTTACCCGGACTTTTTAGTTGGGTTCGTAATTTTACCCGGAGTTTTAGTTGGGTTCGTAATTTTACCCGGAGTTTTACTTGGGTTCGTAATTTTACCCGGACCTTTTAGTTGGGTTCGTATTTTGTACCCGGACTTTTAGTTGGGTTCGTAATTTTACCCGGAGTTTTAGTTGGGTTCGTAATTTTACCCGGAGTTTTAGTTGGGTTCGTAATTTTACCCGGAGTCTTGAGTTACCCGGACTTTTTAGTTGGGTTCGTATTTTTACCCGGACTTTTAGTTGGGTTCGTAATTTTACCCGGAGTTTTAGTTGGGTTCGTAATTTTACCCGGAGTTTTAGTTGGGTTCGTAATTTTACCCGGAGTTTTACTTGGGTTCGTAATTTTACCCGGAGTTTTACTTGTGTTCGTAATTTTACCCGGAGTTTTAGTTGGGTTCGTAATTTTACCCGGAGTTTTAGTTGGGTTCGTAATTTTACCCGGACTTTTTAGTTGGGTTCGCATTTTTTACCCGGACTTTTAGTTGGGTTCGTAATTTTACCCGGAGTTTTAGTTGGGTTCGTAATTTTACCCGGAGTTTTAGTTGAGTTCGTAATTTTACCCGGAGTTTTAGTTGGGTTCGTAATTTTACCCGGACTTTTTAGTTGGGTTCGTAATTTTACCCGGATTTTTTAGTTGGGTTCGTATTTTTTACCCGGAGTTTTAGTTGGGTTCGTAATTTTACCCGGAGTTTTAGTTGGGTTCGTAATTTTACCCGGACTTTTTAGTTGTGTTGGTAATTTTACCCGGAGTTTTAGTTGGGTTCATATTTTTTACCGGACTTTTTAGTTGGGTTCGTATTTTTTCCCGGAGTTTTAGTTGGGTTCGTATTTTTACCCGGAGTTTTAGTTGGGTTCGTATTTTTTACCCGGACTTTTTAGTTGGGTTAGTATTTTTGCCCGGAGTTTTAGTTGGGTTCGTATTTTTTAGCCGGAGTTTTAGTTGGGTTCGTATTTTTTACCCGGAGTTTTAGTTGGGTTCGTATTTTTACCCGGAGTTTTAGTTGGGTTCGTATTTTTACCCGGAGTTTTAGTTGGGTTCGTATTTTTTACCCGGAGTTTTAGTTGGGTTCGTAATTTTACCCGGACTTTTTAGTTGGGTTCGAATTTTTTACCCGGACTTTTAGTTGGGTTCATAATTTTACCCGGAGTTTTAGTTGGGTTCGTAATTTTACCCGGAGTTTTAGTTGGGTTCGTAATTTTACCCGGAGTTTTAGTTCGGTTCGTAATTTTACCCGGAGTCTTGAGTTAATAGTTGGGTTCGTATTTTTACCCGGACTTTTAGTTGGGTTCGTAATTTTACCCGGAGTTTTAGTTGGGTTCGTAATTTTACCCGGAGTTTTAGTTGGGTTCGTAATTTTACCCGGAGTTTTACTTGGGTTCGTAATTTTACCCGGAGTTTTACTTGGGTTCGTAATTTTACCCGGAGTTTTAGTTGGGTTCGTAATTTTACCCGGAGTTTTAGTTGGGTTCGTAATTTTACCCGGAGTCTTGAGTTACCCGGACTTTTTAGTTGGGTTCGTATTTTTACCCGGACTTTTAGTTGGGTTCGTAATTTTACCCGGAGTTTTAGTTGGGTTCGTAATTTTACCCGGAGTTTTAGTTGGGTTCGTAATTTTACCCGGAGTTTTACTTGGGTTCGTAATTTTACCCGGAGTTTTACTTGGGTTCGTAATTTTACCCGGAGTTTTAGTTGGGTTCGTAATTTTACCCGGAGTTTTAGTTGGGTTCGTAATTTTACCCGGACTTTTTAGTTGGGTTCGTATTTTTTACCCGGACTTTTAGTTGGGTTTGTAATTTTACCCTGAGTTTTAGTTGGGTTCGTAATTTTACCCGGAGTTTTAGTTGAGTTCGTAATTTTACCCGGAGTTTTAGTTGGGTTCGTAATTTTACCCGGACTTTTTAGTTGGGTTCGTAATTTTACCCGGACTTTTTAGTTGGGTTCGTATTTTTTACCCGGAGTTTTAGTTGGGTTCGTAATTTTACCCGGAGTTTTAGTTGGGTTAGTAATTTTACCCGGACTTTTTATTTGGGTTCGTAATTTTACCCGGACTTTTTAGTTGGGTTCGTAATTTTACCCGGAGTTTTAGTTGGGTTCGTAATTTTACCCGGAGTTTTACTTGGGTTCGTAATTTTACCCGGACTTTTTAGTTGGGTTCGTATTTTTTACCCGGACTTTTTAGTTGGGTTAGTAGTTTTGCCCGGAGTTTTAGTTGGGTTCGTATTTTTTACCCGGAGTTTTAGTTGGGTTCGTATTTTTTACCCGGAGTTTTAGTTGGGTTCGTATTTTTACCCGGAGTTTTAGTTGGGTTTGTATTTTTACCCGGAGTTTTAGTTGGGTTCGTATTTTTTACCCGGAGTTTAAGTTGGGTTCGTATTTTTACCCGGAGCATTAGTTGGGTTCGTATTTTTACCCGGAGTTTTAGTTGGGTTCGTATTTTTACCCGGACTTTTTAGTTGGGTTAGTATTTTTGCCCGGAGTTTTAGTTGGGTTCGTATTTTTTTACCCGGAGTTTTAGTTGGGTTCTAAATGTTAAACGGACTTTTTTGTTTGATTCGTATTTTTTACCCGGAGTTTTAGTTGAGTTCGTAATTTTACTCGCACTTTTTAGTTGGGTTCGTAATTTTACCCGGAGTTTTAGTTGGGTTCGTAATTTTGCCCGGAGTTTTAGTTAGGTTTGTAATTTTACCCGGAGTTATAGTTGGGTTCGTAATTTTACCCGGAGTTTTAGTTGGGTTCGTAATTTTACCCGGACTTTTTAGTTGGGTTCGTATTTTTTACCCGGACTTTTAGTTGGGTTCGTAATTTTACCCGGAGTTTTAGTTGGGTTCGTAATTTTACCCGGAGTTTTAGTTGAGTTCGTAATTTTACCCGGAGTTTTAGTTGGGTTAGTAATTTTACCCGGACTTTTTATTTGGGTTCGTAATTTTACCCGGACTTTTTAGTTGGGTTCGTAATTTTACCCGGACTTTTTAGTTGGGTTCGTAATCTTACCCGGAGTTTTAGTTGGGTTCGTAATTTTACCCGGACTTTTTAGTTGGGTTCGAATTTTTTACCCGGACTTTTAGTTGGGTTCGTAATTTTACCCGGAGTTTTAGTTGGGTTCGTAATTTTACCCGGAGTTTTAGTTGGGTTCGTAATTTTACCCGGAGTCTTGAGTTACCCGGACTTTTTAGTTGGGTTCGTATTTTTACCCGGACTTTTAGTTGGGTTCGTAATTTTACCCGGAGTTTTAGTTTGGTTCGTAATTTTACCCGGAGTTTTAGTTGGGTTCGTAATTTTACCAGGAGTTTTACTTGGGTTCGTAATTTTACCCGGAGTTTTACTTGGGTTCGTAATTTTACCCGGAGTTTTAGTTGGGTTCGTAATTTTACCCGGAGTTTTAGTTGGGTTCGTAATTTTACCCGGACTTTTTAGTTGGGTTCGTATTTTTTACCCGGACTTTTAGTTGGGTTTGTAATTTTACCCAGAGTTTTAAGTAGGTATTATACACGGCTCCTATAGCAGTCAAGTGGAAGTGGACTCTTACAACAGTCGAGTGGAAGTAGAGTTTGATGTGTAATTTGATAGCAGCGCCATCTGTGTGTTGGTAGGGTGATGTGTGTGTGTGCGCGCGGGCGTTGTGGGTGGCATGCAGGCGCCATCTGGTGGTCGATTTTCGATTGAGGTTTGAGCGCCATCTGTGGGCCATTTTGCGAATGAGTTTCTGTCGGTAATATAGAGAATTAACTTTTGAAATTTAAATGCGTGCGTCATCTCTCGGCCGTAGGCGTTATTTATAATTTAAATTTAAAAAATATTTATAATTTGACTTTAAACAAAATATTGTCCTTCCTGTTCGTGTCAGTGTGAACCAACCTTAAGAATCGGCGCTTAACTGTGTCGATCCCTTTATCGTGAGAATGCATTCTTCTTCAAGGCCTCGTGGCACACATCTAGTGCGCCTAAGGTCAGCGGTCCATTTACCGTACGGGCTGTTTATAGCAGGCAACTGAGACACAATTACTACTCGACGGCCGGTTGCGATTATCTTTAATTTATACACACGGATGTCGATTGCTAAAAATAATACGAAAATGTGAATGTATTTTTTTATTTTTTTACATATTATACATTAATTAGAAATATAAGTGTATTACTAACACATTTACTACTATTAGTTTATCATAAAAGTAAGCGTTAAAAATACAAAGTCCACAGAGTTCTGACATAAAAAAGACAAACACTACATGCTAAGAAATTATATCGGACACTATAGAAACAATGCGGTTAATTCGGTTCTCGTGAATTTCGATTTTGTGTAATTAATTAATTAATAAGTTGGGTTAATTCCTCACACAAGGTGTGTATTAATTTTTGTGTTCTTAAGGCGGCTATGAAATTTTCTTTTGTTACCTGATCGTTC
>CAXIES010000569.1:0-81054 GCA_964023965.1 Melinopterus prodromus | reverse complement strand
CGCATTTTTTACCCGGACTTTTAGTTGGGTTCGTAATTTTACCCGGAGTTTTAGTTGGGTTCGTAATTTTACCCGGAGTTTTACTTGGGTTCGTAATTTTACCCGGAGTTTTACTTGGGTTCGTAATTTTACCCGGAGTTTTAGTTGGGTTCGTAATTTTACCCGGAGTTTTAGTTGGGTTCGTAATTTTACCCGGACTTTTTAGTTGGGTTCGTATTTTTTACCCGGACTTTTAGTTGGGTTCGTAATTTTACCCGGAGTTTTAGTTGGGTTCGTAATTTTACCCGGAGTTTTAGTTGAGTTCGTAATTTTACCCGGAGTTTTAGTTGGGTTCGTAATTTTACCCGGACTTTTTAGTTGGGTTCGTAATTTTACCCGGAGTTTTAGTTGGGTTCGTAATTTTACCCGGAGTTTTACTTGGGTTCGTAATTTTACCCGGAGTTTTACTTGGGTTCGTAATTTTACCCGGAGTTTTAGTTGGGTTCGTAATTTTACCCGGAGTTTTAGTTGGGTTCGCATTTTTTACCCGGAATTTTTAGTTGGGTTAGTATTTTTACCCGGAGTTTTAGTAGGGTTCGTATTTTTACCCGGAGTTTTAGTTAGGTTCGTAATTTTACCCGGAGTTTTAGTTGGTTTCGTATTTTTAACCCGGACTTTTTAGTTGGGTTAGTATTTTTACCCGGAGTTTTAGTTGGGTTCGTATTTTTACCCGGAGTTTTAGTTGGGTTCGTAATTTTATCCGGAGTTTTAGTTGGGTTCGTATTTTTTACCCGGACTTTTTAGTTGGGTTAGTATTTTTGCCCGGAGTTTTAGTTGGGTTCGTATTTTTTACCCGGAGTTTTAGTTGGGTTCGTAATTTTACCCGGAGTTTTAGTTGGGTTCGTAATTTTACCCGGAGTCTTAAGTTAGGTTCGTATTTTTTATCCGGACTTTTTAGTTGGGTTCGTATTTTTTACCCGGAGTTTTAGTTGGGTTCGTAATTTTACCCGGAGTTTTAGTTGGGTTCGTATTTTTTACCCGGACTTTTTAGTTGGGTTAGTATTTTTACCCGGAGTTTTAGTTGGGTTCGTATTTTTACCCGGAGTTTTAGTTGGGTTCGTATTTTTACCCGGAGTTTTAGTTGGGTTCGTAATTTTAGCCGGAGTTTTAGTTGGGTTCGTATTTTTTACCCGGACTTTTTAGTTGGGTTCGTAATTTTACCCGGAGTTTTAGTTGGGTTCGTAATTTTACCCGGAGTTTTAGTTGGGTTCGTAATTTTACCCGGAGTTTTAGTTGGGTTCGTAATTTTACCCGGACTTTTTAGTTGGGTTCGTATTTTTTACCCGGACTTTTAGCTGGGTTCGTATTTTACCCGGAGTTTTAGTTGGGTTCGTAATTTTACCCGGAGTTTTAGTTGAGTTGGTAATTTTACCCGGAGTTTTAGTTGGGTTCGTAATTTTACCCGGACTTTTTATTTGGGTTCGTAATTTTACCCGGACTTTTTAGTTGGGTTCGTAATTTTACCGGAGTTTTAGTTGGGTTCGTAATTTTACCCGGAGTTTTAGTTGGGTTCGTATTTTTTACCCGGACTTTTTAGTTGGGTTAGTATTTTTACCCGGAGTTTTAGTTGGGTTCGTATTTTTACCCGGAGTTTTAGTTGGGTTCGTATTTTTACCCGGAGTTTTAGTTGGGTTCGTAATTTTAGCCGGAGTTTTAGTTGGGTTCGTATTTTTTACCCGGACTTTTTAGTTGGGTTCGTAATTTTACCCGGAGTTTTAGTTGGGTTCGTAATTTTACCCGGAGTTTTAGTTGGGTTCGTAATTTTACCCGGAGTTTTAGTTGGGTTCGTAATTTTACCCGGACTTTTTAGTTGGGTTCGTATTTTTTACCCGGACTTTTAGCTGGGTTCGTAATTTTACCCGGAGTTTTAGTTGGGTTCGTAATTTTACCCGGAGTTTTAGTTGAGTTGGTAATTTTACCCGGAGTTTTAGTTGGGTTCGTAATTTTACCCGGACTTTTTATTTGGGTTCGTAATTTTACCCGGACTTTTTAGTTGGGTTCGTAATTTTACCCGGAGTTTTAGTTGGGTTCGTAATTTTACCCGGACTTTTAGTTGGGTTCGTATTTTTTACCCGGACTTTTAGTTGGGTTCGTAATTTTACCCGGAGTTTTAGTTGGGTTCGTAATTTTACCCGGAGTTTTAGTTGAGTTGGTAATTTTACCCGGAGTTTTAGTTGGGTTCGTAATTTTACCCGGACTTTTTATTTGGGTTCGTAATTTTACCCGGACTTTTTAGTTGGGTTCGTAATTTTACCCGGAGTTTTAGTTGAGTTCGTAATTTTACCCGGAGTTTTACTTGGGTTCGTAATTTTACCCGAACTTTTTAGTTGGGTTCGCATTTTTTACCCGGACTTTTAGTTGGGTTCGTAATTTTACCCGGAGTTTTAGTTGGGTTCGTAATTTTACCCGGAGTTTTAGTTGGGTTCGTAATTTTACCCGGAGTTTTAGTTGGGTTCGTAATTTTACCCGGACTTTTTAGTTGGGTTCGTATTTTTTACCCGGACTTTTAGTTGGGTTCGTAATTTTACCCGGAGTTTTAGTTGGGTTCGTAATTTTACCCGGAGTTTTAGTTGAGTTCGTAATTTTACCCCGAGTTTTAGTTGGGTTCGTAATTTTACCCGGACTTTTTAGTTGGGTTCGTAATTTTACCCGGAGTTTTAGTTGGGTTCGTAATTTTACCCGGAGTTTTACTTGGGTTCGTAATTTTACCCGGAGTTTTACTTGGGTTCGCAATTTTACCCGGAGTTTTAGTTGGGTTCGTAATTTTACCCGGGGTTTTAGTTGGGTTCGTAATTTTACCCGGACTTTTTAGTTGGGTTCGTATTTTTTACCCGGACTTTTAGTTGGGTTCGTAATTTTACCCGGAGTTTTAGTTGGGTTCGTAATTTTACCCGGAGTTTTAGTTGGGTTCGTAATTTTACCCGGAGTTTTAGTTGGCTTCGCATTTTTTACCCGGAATTTTTAGTTGGGTTAGTATTTTTACCCGGAGTTTTAGTAGGGTTCGTATTTTTACCCGGAGTTTTAGTTGGGTTCGTAATTTTACCCGGAGTTTTAGTTGGGTTCGTATTTTTAACCCGGACTTTTTAGTTGGGTTAGTATTTTTACCCGGAGTTTTAGTTTTGTTCGTATTTTTACCCGGAGTTTTAGTTGGGTTCGTAATTTTATCCGGAGTTTTAGTTGGGTTCGTATTTTTTACCCGGACTTTTTAGTTGGGTTAGTATTTTTGCCCGGAGTTTTAGTTGGGTTCGTATTTTTTACCCGGAGTTTTAGTTGGGTTCGTAATTTTACCCGGAGTTTTAGTTGGGTTCGTAATTTTACCCGGAGTCTTAAGTTAGGTTCGTATTTTTTATTCGGACTTTTTAGTTGGGTTCGTATTTTTACCCGGAGTTTTAGTTGGGTTCGTAATTTTACCCGGAGTTTTAGTTGGGTTCGTAATTTTACCCGGAGTTTTAGTTGGGTTCGTAATTTTACCCGGACTTTTTAGTTGGGTTCGTATTTTTTACCCGGACTTTTAGTTGGGTTCGTAATTTTACCCGGAGTTTTAGTTGGGTTCGTAATTTTACCCGGAGTTTTAGTTGAGTTGGTAATTTTACCCGGAGTTTTAGTTGGGTTCGTAATTTTACCCGGAGTTTTAGTTGGGTTCGCATTTTTTACCCGGAATTTTTAGTTGGGTTAGTATTTTTACCCGGAGTTTTAGTAGGGTTCGTATTTTTACCCGGAGTTTTAGTTGGGTTCGTAATTTTACCCGGAGTTTTAGTTGGGTTCGTATTTTTAACCCGGACTTTTTAGTTGGGTTAGTATTTTTACCCGGAGTTTTAATTGGGTTCGTATTTTTACCCGGAGTTTTAGTTGGGTTCGTAATTTTATCCGGAGTTTTAGTTGGGTTCGTATTTTTTACCCGGACTTTTTAGTTGGGTTAGTATTTTTGCCCGGAGTTTTAGTTGGGTTCGTATTTTTTACCCGGAGTTTTAGTTGGGTTCGTAATTTTACCCGGAGTTTTAGTTGGGTTCGTAATTTTACCCGGAGTCTTAAGTTAGGTTCGTATTTTTTATCCGGACTTTTTAATTGGGTTCGTATTTTTTACCCGGAGTTTTAGTTGGGTTCGCAATTTTACCCGGAGTTTTAGTTGGGTTCGTATTTTTTACCCGGACTTTTTAGTTGGGTTAGTATTTTTACCCGGAGTTTTAGTTGGGTTCGTATTTTTACCCGGAGTTTTAGTTGGGTTCGTATTTTTACCCGGAGTTTTAGTTGGGTTCGTAATTTTAGCCGGAGTTTTAGTTGGGTTCGTATTTTTTACCCGGACTTTTTAGTTGGGTTCGTAATTTTACCCGGAGTTTTAGTTGGGTTCGTAATTTTACCCGGAGTTTTAGTTGGGTTCGTAATTTTACCCGGAGTTTTAGTTGGGTTCGTAATTTTACCCGGACTTTTTAGTTGGGTTCGTATTTTTTACCCGGACTTTTAGTTGGGTTCGTAATTTTACCCGGAGTTTTAGTTGGGTTCGTAATTTTACCCGGAGTTTTAGTTGAGTTGGTAATTTTACCCGGAGTTTTAGTTGGGTTCGTAATTTTACCCGGACTTTTTATTTGGGTTCGTAATTTTACCCGGACTTTTTAGTTGGGTTCGTAATTTTACCTGGAGTTTTAGTTGGGTTCGTAATTTTACCCGGAGTTTTAGTTGAGTTCGTAATTTTACCCGGAGTTTTAGTTGGGTTCGTAATTTTACCCGGACTTTTTAGTTGGGTTCGTAATTTTACCCGGAATTTTAGTTGGGTTCGTAATTTTACCCGGACTTTTTAGTTGGGTTCGTATTTTTTACCCGGACTTTTAGTTGGGTTCGTAATTTTACCCGGAGTTTTAGTTGGGTTCGTAATTTTACCCGGAGTTTTAGTTGAGTTCGTAATTTTACCCGGAGTTTTAGTTGGGTTCGTAATTTTACCCGGACTTTTTAGTTGGGTTCGTAATTTTACCCGGAGTTTTAGTTGGGTTCGTAATTTTACCCGGAGTTTTACTTGGGTTCGTAATTTTACCCGGAGTTTTACTTGGGTTCGCAATTTTACCCGGAGTTTTAGTTGGGTTCGTAATTTTACCCGGGGTTTTAGTTGGGTTCGTAATTTTACCCGGACTTTTTAGTTGGGTTCGTATTTTTTACCCGGACTTTTAGTTGGGTTCGTAATTTTACCCGGAGTTTTAGTTGGGTTCGTAATTTTACCCGGAGTTTTAGTTGGGTTCGTAATTTTACCCGGAGTTTTAGTTGGGTTCGCATTTTTTACCCGGAATTTTTAGTTGGGTTAGTATTTTTACCCGGAGTTTTAGTAGGGTTCGTATTTTTACCCGGAGTTTTAGTTGGGTTCGTAATTTTACCCGGAGTTTTAGTTGGGTTCGTATTTTTAACCCGGACTTTTTAGTTGGGTTAGTATTTTTACCCGGAGTTTTAGTTTTGTTCGTATTTTTACCCGGAGTTTTAGTTGGGTTCGTAATTTTATCCGGAGTTTTAGTTGGGTTCGTATTTTTTACCCGGACTTTTTAGTTGGGTTAGTATTTTTGCCCGGAGTTTTAGTTGGGTTCGTATTTTTTACCCGGAGTTTTAGTTGGGTTCGTAATTTTACCCGGAGTTTTAGTTGGGTTCGTAATTTTACCCGGAGTCTTAAGTTAGGTTCGTATTTTTTATCCGGACTTTTTAGTTGGGTTCGTATTTTTACCCGGAGTTTTAGTTGGGTTCGTAATTTTACCCGGAGTTTTAGTTGGGTTCGTAATTTTACCCGGAGTTTTAGTTGGGTTCGTAATTTTACCCGGACTTTTTAGTTGGGTTCGTATTTTTTACCCGGACTTTTAGTTGGGTTCGTAATTTTACCCGGAGTTTTAGTTGGGTTCGTAATTTTACCCGGAGTTTTAGTTGAGTTGGTAATTTTACCCGGAGTTTTAGTTGGGTTCGTAATTTTACCCGGAGTTTTAGTTGGGTTCGCATTTTTTATCCGGAATTTTTAGTTGGGTTAGTATTTTTACCCGGAGTTTTAGTAGGGTTCGTATTTTTACCCGGAGTTTTAGTTGGGTTCGTAATTTTACCCGGAGTTTTAGTTGGGTTCGTATTTTTAACCCGGACTTTTTAGTTGGGTTAGTATTTTTACCCGGAGTTTTAATTGGGTTCGTATTTTTACCCGGAGTTTTAGTTGGGTTCGTAATTTTATCCGGAGTTTTAGTTGGGTTCGTATTTATTACCCGGACTTTTTAGTTGGGTTAGTATTTTTGCCCGGAGTTTTAGTTGGGTTCGTATTTTTTACCCGGAGTTTTAGTTGGGTTCGTAATTTTACCCGGAGTTTTAGTTGGGTTCGTAATTTTACCCGGAGTCTTAAGTTAGGTTCGTATTTTTTATCCGGACTTTTTAGTTGGGTTCGTATTTTTTACCCGGAGTTTTAGTTGGGTTCGCAATTTTACCCGGAGTTTTAGTTGGGTTCGTATTTTTTACCCGGACTTTTTAGTTGGGTTAGTATTTTTACCCGGAGTTTTAGTTGGGTTCGTATTTTTACCCGGAGTTTTAGTTGGGTTCGTATTTTTACCCGGAGTTTTAGTTGGGTTCGTAATTTTAGCCGGAGTTTTAGTTGGGTTCGTATTTTTTACCCGGACTTTTTAGTTGGGTTCGTAATTTTACCCGGAGTTTTAGTTGGGTTCGTAATTTTACCCGGAGTTTTAGTTGGGTTCGTAATTTTACCCGGAGTTTTAGTTGGGTTCGTAATTTTACCCGGACTTTTTAGTTGGGTTCGTATTTTTTACCCGGACTTTTAGTTGGGTTCGTAATTTTACCCGGAGTTTTAGTTGGGTTCGTAATTTTACCCGGAGTTTTAGTTGAGTTGGTAATTTTACCCGGAGTTTTAGTTGGGTTCGTAATTTTACCCGGACTTTTTATTTGGGTTCGTAATTTTACCCGGACTTTTTAGTTGGGTTCGTAATTTTACCCGGAGTTTTAGTTGGGTTCGTAATTTTACCCGGAGTTTTAGTTGAGTTCGTAATTTTACCCGGAGTTTTAGTTGGGTTCGTAATTTTACCCGGACTTTTTAGTTGGGTTCGTAATTTTACCCGGAATTTTAGTTGGGTTCGTAATTTTACCCGGAGTTTTACTTGGGTTCGTAATTTTACCCGGAGTTTTACTTGGGTTCGCAATTTTACCCGGAGTTTTAGTTGGGTTCGTAATTTTACCCGGGGTTTTAGTTGGGTTCGTAATTTTACCCGGACTTTTTAGTTGGGTTCGTATTTTTTACCCGGACTTTTAGTTGGGTTCGTAATTTTACCCGGAGTTTTAGTTGGGTTCGTAATTTTACCCGGAGTTTTAGTTGGGTTCGTAATTTTACCCGGAGTTTTTAGTTGGGTTCGTATTTTTTACCCGGACTTTTAGTTGGGTTCGTATTTTTAACCCGGAGTTTTAATTGGGTTCGTATTTTTACCCGGAGTTTTAGTTGGGTTCGTAATTTTATCCGGAGTTTTAGTTGGGTTCGTATTTTTTACCCGGACTTTTTAGTTGGGTTCGTAATTTTACCCGGAGTTTTAGTTGGGTTCGTAATTTTACCCGGAGTCTTAAGTTAGGTTCGTATTTTTTATCCGGACTTTTTATTTTTTATTTTTTACCCGGGGTTTTAGTTGGGTTCGCAATTTTACCCGGAGTTTTAGTTGGGTTCGTATTTTTTACCCGGACTTTTTTAGTTGGGTTAGTATTTTTACCCGGAGTTTTAGTTGGGTTCGTATTTTTACCCGGAGTTTTAGTTGGGTTCGTATTTTTACCCGGAGTTTTAGTTGGGTTCGTAATTTTAGCCGGAGTTTTAGTTGGGTTCGTATTTTTTACCCGGACTTTTTAGTTGGGTTCGTAATTTTACCCGGAGTTTTAGTTGGGTTCGTAATTTTACCCGGAGTTTTAGTTCGGTTCGTAATTTTACCCGGAGTTTTAGTTGGGTTCGTAATTTTACCCGGACTTTTTAGTTGGGTTCGTATTTTTTACCCGGACTTTTAGTTGGGTTCGTAATTTTACCCGGAGTTTTAGTTGGGTTCGTAATTTTACCCGGAGTTTTAGTTGAGTTGGTAATTTTACCCGGAGTTTTAGTTGGGTTCGTAATTTTACCCGGACTTTTTATTTGGGTTCGTAATTTTACCCGGACTTTTTAGTTGGGTTCGTAATTTTACCCGGAGTTTTAGTTGGGTTCGTAATTTTACCCGGAGTTTTGTTGAGTTCGTAATTTTACCCGGAGTTTTAGTTGGGTTCGTAATTTTACCCGGACTTTTTAGTTGGGTTCGTAATTTTACCCGGAGTTTTAGTTGGGTTCGTAATTTTACCCGGAGTTTTACTTGGGTTCGTAATTTTACCCGGAGTTTTACTTGGGTTCGCAATTTTACCCGGAGTTTTAGTTGGGTTCGTAATTTTACCCGGAGTTTTAGTTGGGCTCGTAATTTTACCCGGAGTTTTAGTTGGGTTCGTAATTTTACCCGGAGTTTTAGTTGGGTTCGCATTTTTTACCCGGAATTTTTAGTTGGGTTAGTATTTTTACCCGGAGTTTTAGTAGGGTTCGTATTTTTACCCGCAGTTTTAGTTGGGTTCGTAATTTTACCCGGAGTTTTAGTTGGGTTCGTATTTTTAACCCGGACTTTTTAGTCGGGTTAGTATTTTTACCCGGAGTTTTAGTTGGGTTCGTATTTTTACCCGGAGTTTTAGTTGGGTTCGTAATTTTATCCGGAGTTTTAGTTGGGTTCGTATTTTTTACCCGGACTTTTTAGTTGGGTTAGTATTTTTGCCCGGAGTTTTAGTTGGGTTCGTATTGTTTACCCGGAGTTTTAGTTGGGTTCGTAATTTTACCCGGAGTTTTTGTTGGGTTCGTAATTTTACCCGGAGTCTTAAGTTAGGTTCGTATTTTTTATCCGGACTTTTTAGTTGGGTTCGTATTTTTACCCGGAGTTTTAGTTGGGTGCGTAATTTTACCCCGAGTTTTAGTTGGGTTCGTAATTTTACCCGGAGT
The DNA here is from genome assembly GCA_964023965.1 of Melinopterus prodromus. Taxonomy (NCBI): domain Eukaryota; kingdom Metazoa; phylum Arthropoda; class Insecta; order Coleoptera; family Scarabaeidae; genus Melinopterus; species Melinopterus prodromus. The sequence continues at coordinate 72,023 of CAXIES010000569.1, read as the reverse complement.
TTTAGTTGGGTTCGTAATTTTACCCGGACTTTTTAGTTGGGTTCGTATTTTTTACCCGGACTTTTAGTTGGGTTCGTAATTTTACCCGGAGTTTTAGTTGGGTTCGTAATTTTACCCGGAGTTTTAGTTGAGTTGGTAATTTTACCCGGAGTTTTAGTTGGGTTCGTAATTTTACCCGGAGTTTTAGTTGGGTTCGCATTTTTTACCCGGAATTTTTAGTTGGGTTAGTATTTTTACCCGGAGTTTTAGTAGGGTTCGTATTTTTACCCGGAGTTTTAGTTGGGTTCGTAATTTTACCCGGAGTTTTAGTTGGGTTCGTATTTTTAACCCGGACTTTTTAGTTGGGTTAGTATTTTTACCCGGAGTTTTAGTTGGGTTCGTATTTTTACCCGGAGTTTTAGTTGGGTTCGTAATTTTATCCGGAGTTTTAGTTGGGTTCGTATTTTTTACCCGGACTTTTTAGTTGGGTTAGTATTTTTGCCCGGAGTTTTAGTTGGGTTCGTATTTTTTACCCGGAGTTTTAGTTGGGTTCGTAATTTTACCCGGAGTTTTAGTTGGGTTCGTAATTTTACCCGGAGTCTTAAGTTAGGTTCGTATTTTTTATCCGGAGTTTTTAGTTGGGTTCGTATTTTTTACCCGGAGTTTTAGTTGGGTTCGCAATTTTACCCGGAGTTTTAGTTGGGTTCGTATTTTTTACCCGGACTTTTTAGTTGGGTTAGTATTTTTACCCGGAGTTTTAGTTGGGTTCGTATTTTTACCCGGAGTTTTAGTTGGGTTCGTATTTTTACCCGGAGTTTTAGTTGGGTTCGTAATTTTAGCCGGAGTTTTAGTTGGGTTCGTATTTTTTACCCGGACTTTTTAGTTGGGTTCGTAATTTTACCCGGAGTTTTAGTTGGGTTCGTAATTTTACCCGGAGTTTTAGTTGGGTTCGTAATTTTACCCGGAGTTTTAGTTGGGTTCGTAATTTTACCCGGACTTTTTAGTTGGGTTCGTATTTTTTACCCGGACTCTTAGTTGGGTTCGTAGTTTTACCCGGAGTTTTAGTTGGGTTCGTAATTTTACCCGGAGATTTAGTTGAGTTGGTAATTTTACCCGGAGTTTTAGTTGGGTTCGTAATTTTACCCGGACTTTTTATTTGGGTTCGTAATTTTACCCGGACTTTTTAGTTGGATTCGTAATTTTACCCGGAGTTTTAGTTGGGTTCGTAATTTTACCCGGACTTTTTAGTTGGGTTCGTATTTTTTACCCGGACTTTTAGTTGGGTTCGTAATTTTACCCGGAGTTTTAGTTGGGTTCGTAATTTTACCCGGAGTTTTAGTTGAGTTGGTAATTTTACCCGGAGGTTTAGTTGGGTTCGTAATTTTACCCGGACTTTTTATTTGGGTTCGTAATTTTACCCGGACTTTTTAGTTGGGTTCGTAATTTTACCCGGAGTTTTAGTTGAGTTCGTAATTTTACCCGGAGTTTTACTTGGGTTCGTAATTTTACCCGAACTTTTTAGTTGGGTTCGCATTTTTTACCCGGACTTTTAGTTGGGTTCGTAATTTTACCCGGAGTTTTAGTTGGGTTCGTAATTTTACCCGGAGTTTTAGTTGGGTTCGTAATTTTACCCGGAGTTTTACTTGGGTTCGTAATTTTACCCGGAGTTTTACTTGGGTTCGTAATTTTACCCGGAGTTTTAGTTGGGTTCGTAATTTTACCCGGAGTTTTAGTTGGGTTCGTAATTTTACCCGGACTTTTTAGTTGGGTTCGTATTTTTTACCCGGACTTTTAGTTGGGTTCGTAATTTTACCCGGAGTTTTAGTTGGGTTCGTAATTTTACCCGGAGTTTTAGTTGAGTTCGTAATTTTACCCGGAGTTTTAGTTGGGTTCGTAATTTTACCCGGACTTTTTAGTTGGGTTCGTAATTTTACCCGGAGTTTTAGTTGGGTTCGTAATTTTACCCGGACTTTTTAGTTGGGTTCGAATTTTTTACCCGGACTTTTAGTTGGGTTCATAATTTTACCCGGAGCTTTAGTTGGGTTCGTAATTTTACCTGGACTTTTTAGTTGGGTTCGTATTTTTTACCCGGACTTTTAGTTGGGTTCGTAATTTTACCCGGAGTTTTAGTTGGGTTCGTAATTTAACCCGGAGTTTTAGTTGGGTTCGTAATTTTACCCGGAGTCTTGAGTTACCCGGACTTTTAGTTGGGTTCGTAATTTTACCCGGAGTTTTAGTTGGGTTCGTAATTTTACCCGGAGTTTTAGTTGGGTTCGTAATTTTACCCGGAGTTTTACTTGGGTTCGTAATTTTACCCGGAGTTTTACTTGGGTTCGTAATTTTACCCGGAGTTTTAGTTGGGTTCGTAATTTTACCCGGAGTTTTAGTTGGGTTCGTAATTTTACCCGGACTTTTTAGTTGGGTTCGTATTTTTTACCCGGACTTTTAGTTGGGTTCGTAATTTTACCCGGAGTTTTAGTTGGGTTCGTAATTTTACCCGGAGTTTTAGTTGAGTTCGTAATTTTACCCGGAGTTTTAGTTGGGTTCGTAATTTTACCCGGACTTTTTAGTTGGGTTCGTAATTTTACCCGGAGTTTTAGTTGGGTTCGTAATTTTACCCGGACTTTTTAGTTGGGTTCGAATTTTTTACCCGGACTTTTAGTTGGGTTCATAATTTTACCCGGAGCTTTAGTTGGGTTCGTAATTTTACCTGGACTTTTTAGTTGGGTTCGTATTTTTTACCCGGACTTTTAGTTGGGTTCGTAATTTTACCCGGAGTTTTAGTTGGGTTCGTAATTTAACCCGGAGTTTTAGTTGGGTTCGTAATTTTACCCGGAGTCTTGAGTTACCCGGACTTTTTAGTTGGGTTCGTATTTTTACCCGGGCTTTTAGTTGGGTTCGTAATTTTACCCGGAGTTTTAGTTGGGTTCGTAATTTTACCCGGAGTTTTACTTGGGTTCGTAATTTTACCCGGAGTTTTAGTTGGGTTCGTAATTTTACCCGGAGTTTTAGTTGGGTTCGTAATTTTACCCGGACTTTTTAGTTGGGTTCGTATTTTTTACCCGGACTTTTAGTTGGGTTCGTAATTTTACCCGGTGTTTTAGTTGGGTTCGTAATTTTACCCGGACTTTTTAGTTGGGTTCGTAATTTTACCCGGACTTTTTAGTTGGGTTCGTAATTTTACCCGGAGTCTTAAGTTAGGTTCGTATTTTTTATCCGGACTTTTTAGTTGGGTTCGTATTTTTTACCCGGAGTTTTAGTTGGGTTCGTAATTTTACCCGGAGTTTTAGTTGGGTTCGTAATTTTACCCGGACTTTTTAGTTGGGTTCGTATTTTTTACCCGGACTTTTAGTTGGGTTCGTAATTTTACCCGGAGTTTTAGTTGGGTTCGTATTTTTAACCCGGACTTTTTAGTTGGGTTAGTATTTTTACCCGGAGTTTTAGTTGGGTTCGTATTTTTACCCGGAGTTTTAGTTGGGTTCGTAATTTTATCCGGAGTTTTAGTTGGGTTCGTATTTTTTACCCGGACTTTTTAGTTGGGTTAGTATTTTTGCCCGGAGTTTTAGTTGGGTTCGTATTTTTTACCCGGAGTTTTAGTTGGGTTCGTAATTTTACCCGGAGTTTTAGTTGGGTTCGTAATTTTACCCGGAGTCTTAAGTTAGGTTCGTATTTTTTATCCGGACTTTTTAGTTGGGTTCGTATTTTTTACCCGGAGATTTAGTTGGGTTCGCAATTTTACCCGGAGTTTTAGTTGGGTTCGTATTTTTTACCCGGACTTTTTAGTTGGGTTAGTATTTTTACCCGGAGTTTTAGTTGGGTTCGTATTTTTACCCGGAGTTTTAGTTGGGTTCGTATTTTTACCCGGAGTTTTAGTTGGGTTCGTAATTTTAGCCGGAGTTTTAGTTGGGTTCGTATTTTTTACCCGGACCTTTTAGTTGGGTTCGTAATTTTACCCGGAGTTTTAGTTGGGTTCGTAATTTTACCCGGAGTTTTAGTTGGGTTCGTAATTTTACCCGGAGTTTTAGTTGGGTTCGTAATTTTACCCGGACTTTTTAGTTGGGTTCGTATTTTTTACCCGGACTTTTAGTTGGGTTCGTAATTTTACCCGGAGTTTTAGTTGGGTTCGTAATTTTACCCGGAGTTTTAGTTGAGTTGGTAATTTTACCCGGAGTTTTAGTTGGGTTCGTAATTTTACCCGGACTTTTTATTTGGGTTCGTAATTTTACCCGGACTTTTTAGTTGGGTTCGTAATTTTACCCGGAGTTTTAGTTGGGTTCGTAATTTTACCCGGACTTTTTAGTTGGGTTCGTATTTTTTACCCGGACTTTTAGTTGGGTTCGTAATTTTACCCGGAGTTTTAGTTGGGTTCGTAATTTTACCCGGAGTTTTAGTTGAGTTGGTAATTTTACCCGGAGTTTTAGTTGGGTTCGTAATTTTACCCGAACTTTTTATTTGGGTTCGTAATTTTACCCGGACTTTTTAGTTGGGTTCGTAATTTTACCCGGAGTTTTAGTTGAGTTCGTAATTTTACCCGGAGTTTTACTTGGGTTCGTAATTTTACCCGAACTTTTTAGTTGGGTTCGCATTTTTTACCCGGACTTTTAGTTGGGTTCGTAATTTTACCCGGAGTTTTAGTTGGGTTCGTAATTTTACCCGGAGTTTTAGTTGGGTTCGTAATTTTACCCGGAGTTTTACTTGGGTTCGTAATTTTACCCGGAGTTTTACTTGGGTTCGTAATTTTACCCGGAGTTTTACTTGGGTTCGTAATTTTACCCGGAGTTTTAGTTGGGTTCGTAATTTTACATGGAGTTTTAGTTGGGTTCGTAATTTTACCCGGACTTTTTAGTTGGGTTCGTATTTTTTACCCGGACTTTTAGTTGGGTTCGTAATTTTACCCGGAGTTTTAGTTGGGTTCGTAATTTTACCCGGAGTTTTAGTTGAGTTCGTAATTTTACCCGGAGTTTTAGTTGGGTTCGTAATTTTACCCGGACTTTTTAGTTGGGTTCGTAATTTTACCCGGAGTTTTAGTTGGGTTCGTAATTTTACCCGGACTTTTTAGTTGGGTTCGAATTTTTTACCCGGACTTTTAGTTGGGTTCATAATTTTACCCGGAGCTTTAGTTGGGTTCGTAATTTTACCTGGACTTTTTAGTTGGGTTCGTATTTTTTACCCGGACTTTTAGTTGGGTTCGTAATTTTACCCGGAGTTTTAGTTGGGTTCGTAATTTTACCCGGAGTTTTAGTTGGGTTCGTAATTTTACCCGGAGTCTTGAGTTTCCCGGACTTTTTAGTTGGGTTCGTATTTTTACCCGGACTTTTAGTTGGGTTCGTAATTTTACCCGGAGTTTTAGTTGGGTTCGTAATTTTACCCGGAGTTTTACTTGGGTTCGTAATTTTACCCGGAGTTTTACTTGGGTTCGTAATTTTACCCGGAGTTTTAGTTGGGTTCGTAATTTTACCCGGAGTTTTAGTTGGGTTCGTAATTTTACCCGGACTTTTAGTTGGGTTCGTAATTTTACCCGGAGTTTTAGTTGGGTTCGTAATTTTACCCGGAGTTTTAGTTGAGTTCGTAATTTTACCCGGAGTTTTAGTTGGGTTCGTAATTTTACCCGGACTTTTTAGTTGGGTTCGTAATTTTACCCGGACTTTTTAGTTGGGTTCGTAATTTTACCCGGAGTCTTAAGTTAGGTTCGTATTTTTTATCCGGACTTTTTAGTTGGGTTCGTATTTTTTACCCGGAGTTTTAGTTGGGTTCGTAATTTTACCCGGAGTTTTAGTTGGGTTCGTAATTTTACCCGGACTTTTTAGTTGGGTTCGTATTTTTTACCCGGACTTTTAGTTGGGTTCGTAATTTTACCCGGAGTTTTAGTTGGGTTCGTAATTTTACCCGGAGTTTTAGTTGGGTTCGTAATTTTACCCGGACTTTTTAGTTGGGTTCGTAATTTTACGAGGACTTTTTAGTTGGGTTCGTAATTTTACCCGGACTTTTAGTTGGGTTCGTAATTTTACCCGGAGTTTTAGTTGGGTTCGTAATTTTACCCGGAGTTTTAGTTGAGTTCGTAATTTTACCCGGAGTTTTAGTTGGGTTCGTAATTTTACCCGGACTTTTTAGTTGGGTTCGTAATTTTACCCGGACTTTTTAGTTGGGTTCGTAATTTTACCCGGAGTCTTAAGTTAGGTTCGTATTTTTTATCCGGACTTTTTAGTTGGGTTCGTATTTTTTACCCGGAGTTTTAGTTGGGTTCGTAATTTTACCCGGAGTTTTAGTTGGGTTCGTAATTTTACCCGGACTTTTTAGTTGGGTTCGTATTTTTTACCCGGACTTTTAGTTGGGTTCGTAATTTTACCCGGAGTTTTAGTTGGGTTCGTAATTTTACCCGGAGTTTTAGTTGGGTTCGTAATTTTACCCGGACTTTTTAGTTGGGTTCGTAATTTTACGAGGACTTTTTAGTTGGGTTCGTAATTTTACCCGGACTTTTAGTTGGGTTCGTAATTTTACCCTGAGTTTTAGTTGGGTTCGTAATTTTATCCGGAGTTTTAGTTGCGTTCGTAATTTTACCCGGAGTTGTACTTGGGTTCGTAATTTTACCCGGAGTTTTACTTGGGTTCGTAATTTTACCCGGAGTTTTAGTTGGGTTCGTAATTTTACCCGGAGTTTTAGTTGGGTTCGTAATTTTACCCGGACTTTTTAGTTGGGTTCGTATTTTTTACCCGGACTTTTAGTTGGGTTCGTAATTTTACCCGGAGTTTTAGTTGGGTTCGTAATTTTACCCGGAGTTTTAGTTGAGTTCGTAATTTTACCCGGAGTTTTAGTTGGGTTCGTAATTTTACCCGGACTTTTTAGTTGGGTTCGTAATTTTACCCGGACTTTTTAGTTGGGTTCGTAATTTTACCCGGAGTCTTAAGTTAGGTTCGTATTTTTTATCCGGTCTTTTTAGTTGGGTTCGTATTTTTTACCCGGAGTTTTAGTTGGGTTCGTAATTTTACCCGGACTTTTTAGTTGGGTTCGTATTTTTTACCCGGACTTTTAGGTGGGTTCGTAATTTTACCCGGAGTTTTAGTTGGGTTCGTATTTTTTACCCGGAGTTTTAGTTGGATTCGTATTTTTTACAAGGAGTTTTAGTTGGGTTCGTATTTTTACCCGGAGTTTTAGTTGTGTTGGTAATTTTACCCGGACTTTTTAGTTGGGTTCGTAATTTTACGAGGACTTTTTAGTTGGGTTCGTAATTTTACCCGGACTTTTAGTTGGGTTCGTAATTTTACCCTGAGTTTTAGTTGGGTTCGTAATTTTACCCGGAGTTTTAGTTGCGTTCGTAATTTTACCCGGAGTTGTACTTGGGTTCGTAATTTTACCCGGAGTTTTACTTGGGTTCGTAATTTTACCCGGAGTTTTAGTTGGGTTCGTAATTTTACCCGGAGTTTTAGTTGGGTTCGTAATTTTACCCGGACTTTTTAGTTGGGTTCGTATTTTTTACCCGGACTTTTAGTTGGGTTCGTAATTTTACCCGGAGTTTTAGTTGGGTTCGTAATTTTACCCGGAGTTTTAGTTGAGTTCGTAATTTTACCCGGAGTTTTAGTTGGGTTCGTAATTTTACCCGGACTTTTTAGTTGGGTTCGTAATTTTACCCGGACTTTTTAGTTGGGTTCGTAATTTTACCCGGAGTCTTAAGTTAGGTTCGTATTTTTTATCCGGTCTTTTTAGTTGGGTTCGTATTTTTTACCCGGAGTTTTAGTTGGGTTCGTAATTTTACCCGGACTTTTTAGTTGGGTTCGTATTTTTTACCCGGACTTTTAGGTGGGTTCGTAATTTTACCCGGAGTTTTAGTTGGGTTCGTATTTTTTACCCGGAGTTTTAGTTGGATTCGTATTTTTTACAAGGAGTTTTAGTTGGGTTCGTATTTTTACCCGGAGTTTTAGTTGTGTTGGTAATTTTACCCGGAGTTTTAGTTGGGTTCATATTTTTTACCGGACTTTTTAGTTGGGTTCGTATTTTTTACCCGGAGTTTTAGTTGGGTTCGTATTTTTTACCCGGAGTTTTAGTTGGGTTCGTATTTTTACCCGGAGTTTTAGTTGGGTTCGTATTTTTACCCGGAGTTTTAGTTGGGTTCGTAATTTTATCCGGAGTTTTAGTTGGGTTCGTATTTTTTACCCGGACTTTTTAGTTGGGTTAGTATTTTGCCCGGAGTTTTAGTTGGGTTCGTATTTTTTTACCCGGAGTTTTAGTTGGGTTCTAAATGTTACCCGGACTTTTTTGTTTGGTTCGTATTTTTTACCCGGAGTTTTAGTTGGGTTCGTAATTTTACCCGGAGTTTTAGTTGGGTTCGTAATTTTACCCGGACTTTTTAGTTGGGTTCGTAATTTTACCCGGACTTTTTAGTTGGGTTCGTAATTTTACCCGGAGTCTTAAGTTAGGTTCGTATTTTTTATCCGGACTTTTTAGTTGGGTTCGTATTTTTTACCCGGAGTTTTAGTTGGGTTCGTAATTTTACCCGGAGTTTTAGTTGGGTTCGTAATTTTACCCGGACTTTTTAGTTGGGTTCGTATTTTTTACCCGGACTTTTAGTTGGGTTCGTAATTTTACCCGGAGTTTTAGTTGGGTTCGTAATTTTACCCGGAGTTTTAGTTGGGTTCGTAATTTTACCCGGACTTTTTAGTTGGGTTCGTAATTTTACGAGGACTTTTTAGTTGGGTTCGTAATTTTACCCGGACTTTTAGTTGGGTTCGTAATTTTACCCTGAGTTTTAGTTGGGTTCGTAATTTTACCCGGAGTTTTAGTTGCGTTCGTAATTTTACCCGGAGTTGTACTTGGGTTCGTAATTTTACCCGGAGTTTTACTTGGGTTCGTAATTTTACCCGGAGTTTTAGTTGGGTTCGTAATTTTACCCGGAGTTTTAGTTGGGTTCGTAATTTTACCCGGACTTTTTAGTTGGGTTCGTATTTTTTACCCGGACTTTTAGTTGGGTTCGTAATTTTACCCGGAGTTTTAGTTGGGTTCGTAATTTTACCCGGAGTTTTAGTTGAGTTCGTAATTTTACCCGGAGTTTTAGTTGGGTTCGTAATTTTACCCGGACTTTTTAGTTGGGTTCGTAATTTTACCCGGACTTTTTAGTTGGGTTCGTAATTTTACCCGGAGTCTTAAGTTAGGTTCGTATTTTTTATCCGGTCTTTTTAGTTGGGTTCGTATTTTTTACCCGGAGTTTTAGTTGGGTTCGTAATTTTACCCGGACTTTTTAGTTGGGTTCGTATTTTTTACCCGGACTTTTAGGTGGGTTCGTAATTTTACCCGGAGTTTTAGTTGGGTTCGTATTTTTTACCCGGAGTTTTAGTTGGATTCGTATTTTTTACAAGGAGTTTTAGTTGGGTTCGTATTTTTACCCGGAGTTTTAGTTGTGTTGGTAATTTTACCCGGACTTTTTAGTTGGGTTCGTAATTTTACGAGGACTTTTTAGTTGGGTTCGTAATTTTACCCGGACTTTTAGTTGGGTTCGTAATTTTACCCTGAGTTTTAGTTGGGTTCGTAATTTTACCCGGAGTTTTAGTTGCGTTCGTAATTTTACCCGGAGTTGTACTTGGGTTCGTAATTTTACCCGGAGTTTTACTTGGGTTCGTAATTTTACCCGGAGTTTTAGTTGGGTTCGTAATTTTACCCGGAGTTTTAGTTGGGTTCGTAATTTTACCCGGACTTTTTAGTTGGGTTCGTATTTTTTACCCGGACTTTTAGTTGGGTTCGTAATTTTACCCGGAGTTTTAGTTGGGTTCGTAATTTTACCCGGAGTTTTAGTTGAGTTCGTAATTTTACCCGGAGTTTTAGTTGGGTTCGTAATTTTACCCGGACTTTTTAGTTGGGTTCGTAATTTTACCCGGACTTTTTAGTTGGGTTCGTAATTTTACCCGGAGTCTTAAGTTAGGTTCGTATTTTTTATCCGGTCTTTTTAGTTGGGTTCGTATTTTTTACCCGGAGTTTTAGTTGGGTTCGTAATTTTACCCGGACTTTTTAGTTGGGTTCGTATTTTTTACCCGGACTTTTAGGTGGGTTCGTAATTTTACCCGGAGTTTTAGTTGGGTTCGTATTTTTTACCCGGAGTTTTAGTTGGATTCGTATTTTTTACAAGGAGTTTTAGTTGGGTTCGTATTTTTACCCGGAGTTTTAGTTGTGTTGGTAATTTTACCCGGAGTTTTAGTTGGGTTCATATTTTTTACCGGACTTTTTAGTTGGGTTCGTATTTTTTACCCGGAGTTTTAGTTGGGTTCGTATTTTTTACCCGGAGTTTTAGTTGGGTTCGTATTTTTACCCGGAGTTTTAGTTGGGTTCGTATTTTTACCCGGAGTTTTAGTTGGGTTCGTAATTTTATCCGGAGTTTTAGTTGGGTTCGTATTTTTTACCCGGACTTTTTAGTTGGGTTAGTATTTTGCCCGGAGTTTTAGTTGGGTTCGTATTTTTTTACCCGGAGTTTTAGTTGGGTTCTAAATGTTACCCGGACTTTTCTGTTTGGTTCGTATTTTTTACCCGGAGTTTTAGTTGGGTTCGTAATTTTACCCGGACTTTTTAGTTGGGTTCGTAATTTTACCCGGAGTTTTAGTTGGGTTCGTAATTTTACCCGGAGTTTTAGTTGGGTTCGTAATTTTACCCGGAGTTTTAGTTGGGTTCGTAATTTTACCCGGAGTTTTAGTTGGGTTCGTAATTTTACCCGGACTTTTTAGTTGGGTTCGTATTTTTTACCCGGACTTTTAGTTGGGTTCGTAATTTTACCCGGAGTTTTAGTTGGGTTCGTAATTTTACCCGGAGTTTTAGTTGAGTTCGTAATTTTACCCGGAGTTTTAGTTGGGTTCATAATTTTACCCGGACTTTTTATTTGGGTTCGTAATTTTACCCGGACTTTTTAGTTGGGTTCGTAATTTTACCCGGAGTTTTAGTTGGGTTCGTAATTTTAACCGGAGTTTTACTTGGGTTCGTAATTTTACCCGGACTTTTTAGTTGGGTTCGTATTTTTTACCCGGACTTTTAGTTGGGTTCGTAATTTTACCCGGAGTTTTAGTTGGGTTCGTAATTTTACCCGGAGTTTTAGTTGGGTTCGTAATTTTACCCGGAGTTTTAGTTGGGTTCGTAATTTTACCCGGAGTTTTAGTTGAGTTGGTAATTTTACCCGGAGCTTTAGTTGGGTTCGTAATTTTACCGGGACTTTTTATTTGGGTTCGTAATTTTACCCGGACTTTTTAGTTGGGTTCGTAATTTTACCCGGAGTTTTAGTTGGGTTCGTAATTTTACCCGGAGTTTTACTTGGGTTCGTATTTTTACCCGGACTTTTTAGTTGGGTAAGTATTTTTACCCGGAGTTTTAGTTGGGTTCGTATTTTTACCCGGAGTTTTAGTTGGGTTCGTAATTTTACCCGGAGTTTTAGTTGGGTTCGTAATTTTACCCGGAGTTTTACTTGGGTTCGTAATTTTACCCGGAGTTTTACTTGGGTTCGTAATTTTACCCGGAGTTTTAGTTGGGTTCGTAATTTTACCCGGAGTTTTAGTTGGGTTCGTAATTTTACCCGGACTTTTTAGTTGGGTTCGTATTTTTTACCCGGACTTTTAGTTGGGTTCGTAATTTTACCCGGAGTTTTAGTTGGGTTCGTAATTTTACCAGGACTTTTTAGTTGGGTTCGTAATTTTACCCGGACTTTTTAGTTGGGTTCGTAATTTTACCCGGACTTTTTAGTTGGGTTCGTAATTTTACCCGGAGTTTTAGTTGGGTTCGTAATTTTACCCGGACTTTTTAGTTGGGTTCGAATTTTTTACCCGGACTTTTAGTTGGGTTCATAATTTTACCCGGAGTTTTAATTGGGTTCGTAATTTTACCCGGAGTCTTAAGTTAGGTTCGTATTTTTTATCCGGACTTTTTAGTTGGGTTCGTATTTTTTACCCGGAGTTTTAGTTGGGTTCGTAATTTTACCCGCAGTTTTAGTTGGGTTCGTATTTTTACCCGGACTTTTTAGTTGGGTTAGTATTTTTACCCGGAGTTTTAGTTGGGTTCGTATTTTTACCCCGAGTTTTAGTTGGGTTCGTATTTTTACCCGGAGTTTTAGTTGGGTTCGTAATTTTAGCCGGAGTTTTAGTTGGATTCGTATTTTTTACCCGGATTTTTTAGTTGGGTTCGTAATTTTACCCGGAGTTTTAGTTGGGTTCGTAATTTTACCCGGAGTTTTAGTTGGGTTCGTAATTTTACCCGGAGTTTTAGTTGGGTTCGTAATTTTACCCGGACTTTTTAGTTCGGTTCGTATTTTTTACACGGACTTTTAGTTGGGTTCGTAATTTTACCCGGAGTTTTAGTTGGGTTCGTAATTTTACCCGGAGTTTTAGTTGAGTTGGTAATTTTACCCGGAGTTTTAGTTGGGTTCGTAATTTTACCCGGACTTTTTATTTGGGTTCGTAATTTTACCGGGACTTTTTAGTTGGGTTCGTAATTTTACCCGGAGTTTTAGTTGGGTTCGTAATTTTACCCGGAGTTTTACTTGGGTTCGTAATTTTACCCGAACTTTTTAGTTGGGTTCGTATTTTTTACCCGGACTTTTAGTTGGGTTCGTAATTTTACCCGGAGTTTTAGTTGGGTTCGTAATTTTACCCGGAGTTTTAGTTGGGTTCGTAATTTTACCCGGAGTTTTACTTGGGTTCGTAATTTTACCCGGAGTTTTACTTGGGTTCGTAATTTTACCTGGAGTTTTAGTTGGGTTCATAATTTTACCCGGAGTTTTAGTTGGGTTCGTAATTTTACCCGGACTTTTTAGTTGGGTTCGTATTTTTTACCCGGACTTTTAGTTGGGTTCGTAATTTTACCCGGAGTTTTAGTTGGGTTCGTAATTTTACCAGGACTTTTTAGTTGGGTTCGTAATTTTACCCGGACTTTTTAGTTGGGTTCGTAATTTTACCCGGACTTTTTAGTTGGGTTCGTAATTTTACCCGGAGTTTTAGTTGGGTTCGTAATTTTACCCGGACTTTTTAGTTGGGTTCGAATTTTTTACCCGGACTTTTAGTTGGGTTCATAATTTTACCCGGAGTTTTAGTTGGGTTCGTAATTTTACCCGGACCTTTTAGTTGGGTTCGTATTTTTTACCCGGACTTTTAGTTGGGTTCGTAATTTTACCCGGAGTTTTAGTTGGGTTCGTAATTTTACCCGGAGTTTTAGTTGGGTTCGTAATTTTACCCGGAGTCTTGAGTTACCCGGACTTTTTAGTTGGGTTCGTATCTTTACCCGGACTTTTAGTTGGGTTCGTAATTTTACCCGGAGTTTTAGTTGGGTTCGTAATTTTACCCGGAGTTTTACTTGGGTTCGTAATTTTACCCGGAGTTTTACTTGGGTTCGTAATTTTACCCGGAGTTTTAGTTGGGTTCGTAATTTTACCCGGAGTTTTAGTTGGGTTCGTAATTTTACCCGGACTTTTTAGTTGGGTTCGTATTTTTTACCCGGACTTTTCGTTGGGTTCGTAATTTTACCCGGAGTTTTAGTTGGGTTCGTAATTTTACCCGGAGTTTTAGTTGGGTTCGTAATTTTACCCGGAGTTTTAGTTGGGTTCGCATTTTTTACCCGGAATTTTTAGTTGGGTTAGTATTTTTACCCGGAGTTTTAGTAGGGTTCGTATTTTTACCCGGAGTTTTAGTTGGGTTCGTAATTTTACCCGGAGTTTTAGTAGGGTTCGTATTTTTACCCGGAGTTTTAGTTGGGTTCGTAATTTTACCCGGAGTTTTAGTTGGGTTCGTATTTTTAACCCGGACTTTTTAGTTGGGTTAGTATTTTTACCCGGAGTTTTAGTTGGGTTCGTATTTTTACCCGGAGTTTTAGTTGGGTTCGTAATTTTATCCGGAGTTTTAGTTGGGTTCGTATTTTTTACCCGGACTTTTTAGTTGGATTAGTATTTTTGCCCAGAGTTTTAGTTGGGTTCGTATTTTTTACCCGGAGTTTTAGTTGGGATCGTAATTTTACCCCGAGTTTTAGTTGGGTTCGTAATTTTACCCGGAGTCTTAAGTTAGGTTCGTATTTTTTATCCGGACTTTTTAGTTGGGTTCGTATTTTTTACCCGGAGTTTTAGTTGGGTTCGTAATTTTACCCGGAGTTTTAGTTGGGTTCGTATTTTTTACACGGACTTTTTAGTTGGGTTAGTATTTTTACCCGGAGTTTTAGTTGGGTTCGTATTTTTACCCGGAGTTTTAGTTGGGTTCGTATTTTTACCCGGAGTTTTAGTTGGGTTCGTAATTTTAGCCGGAGTTTTAGTTGGGTTCGTAATTTTACCCGGAGTCTTGAGTTACCCGGACTTTTTAGTTGGGTTCGTATCTTTACCCGGACTTTTAGTTGGGTTCGTAATTTTACCCGGAGTTTTAGTTGGGTTCGTAATTTTACCCGGAGTTTTAGTTGGGTTCGTAATTTTACCCGGAGTTTTACTTGGGTTCGTAATTTTACCCGGAGTTTTACTTGGGTTCGTAATTTTACCCGGAGTTTTAGTTGGGTTCGTAATTTTACCCGGAGTTTTAGTTGGGTTCGTAATTTTACCCGGACTTTTTAGTTGGGTTCGTATTTTTTACCCGGACTTTTAGTTGGGTTCGTAATTTTACCCGGAGTTTTAGTTGGGTTCGTAATTTTACCCGGAGTTTTAGTTGGGTTCGTAATTTTACCCGGAGTTTTAGTTGGGTTCGCATTTTTTACCCGGAATTTTTAGTTGGGTTAGTATTTTTACCCGGAGTTTTAGTAGGGTTCGTATTTTTACCTGGAGTTTTAGTTGGGTTCGTAATTTTACCCGGAGTTTTAGTAGGGTTCGTATTTTTACCCGGAGTTTTAGTTGGGTTCGTAATTTTACCCGGAGTTTTAGTTGGGTTCGTATTTTTAACCCGGACTTTTTAGTTGGGTTAGTATTTTTACCCGGAGTTTTAGTTGGGTTCGTATTTTTACCCGGAGTTTTAGTTGGGTTCGTAATTTTATCCGGAGTTTTAGTTGGGTTCGTATTTTTTACCCGGACTTTTTAGTTGGGTTAGTATTTTTGCCCGGAGTTTTAGTTGGGTTCGTATTTTTTACCCGGAGTTTTAGTTGGGTTCGTAATTTTACCCGGAGTTTTAGTTGGGTTCGTAATTTTACCCGGAGTCTTAAGTTAGGTTCGTATTTTTTATCCGGACTTTTTAGTTGGGTTCGTATTTTTTACCCGGAGTTTTAGTTGGGTTCGTAATTTTACCCGGAGTTTTAGTTGGGTTCGTATTTTTTACCCGGACTTTTTAGTTGGGTTAGTATTTGTACCCGGAGTTTTAGTTGGGTTCGTATTTTTACCCGGAGTTTTAGTTGGGTTCGTATTTTTACCCGGAGTTTTAGTTGGGTTCGTAATTTTACCCGGACTTTTTAGTTGGGTTCGTATTTTTTACCCGGACTTTTAGTTGGGTTCGTAATTTTACCCGGAGTTTTAGTTGGGTTCGTAATTTTACCCGGAGTTTTAGTTGAGTTGGTAATTTTACCCGGAGTTTTAGTTGGGTTCGTAATTTTACCCGGACTTTTTATTTGGGTTCGTAATTTTACCCGGACTTTTTAGTTGGGTTCGTAATTTTACCCGGAGTTTTAGTTGGGTTCGTAATTTTACCCGGAGTTTTACTTGGGTTCGTAATTTTACCCGAACTTTTTAGTTGGGTTCGTATTTTTTACCCGGACTTTTAGTTGGGTTCGTAATTTTACCCGGAGTTTTAGTTGGGTTCGTAATTTTACCCGGAGTTTTAGTTGGGTTCGTAATTTTACCCGGAGTTTTACTTGGGTTCGTAATTTTACCCGGAGTTTTACTTGGGTTCGTAATTTTACCCGGAGTTTTAGTTGGGTTCGTAATTTTACCCGGAGTTTTAGTTGGGTTCGTAATTTTACCCGGACTTTTTAGTTGGGTTCGTATTTTTTACCCGGACTTTCAGTTGGGTTCGTAATTTTACCGGAGTTTTAGTTGGGTTCGTAATTTTACCCGGACTTTTTAGTTGGGTTCGTAATTTTACCCGGACTTTTTAATTGGTTCGTAATTTTACCCGGACTTTTTAGTTGGGTTCGTAATTTTAACCCGGAGTTTTAGTTGGGTTCGTAATTTTACCCGGACTTTTTAGTTGGATTCGAATTTTTTACCCGGACTTTTAGTTGGGTTCATAATTTTACCCCGGAGTTTTAGTTGGGTTCGTAATTTTACCCGGACTTTTTAGTTGGGTTCGTATTTTTTACCCGGACTTTTAGTTGGGTTCGTAATTTTACCCGGAGTTTTAGTTGGGTTCGTAATTTTACCCGGAGTTTTAGTTGGGTTCGTAATTTTACCCGGAGTCTTGAGTTACCCGGACTTTTTAGTTGGGTTCGTATTTTTACCCGGACTTTTAGTTGGGTTCGTAATTTTACCCGGAGTTTTAGTTGGGTTCGTAATTTTACCCGGAGTTTTAGTTGGGTTCGTAATTTTACCCGGAGTTTTACTTGGGTTCGTAATTTTACCCGGAGTTTTACTTGGGTTCGTAATTTTACCCGGAGTTTTAGTTGGGTTCGTAATTTTACCCGGAGTTTTAGTTGGGTTCGTAATTTTACCCGGACTTTTAGTTGGGTTCGTATTTTTTACCCGGACTTTATGTTGGGTTCGTAATTTTACCCGGAGTTTTAGTTGGGTTCGTAATTTTACCCGGAGTTTTAGTTGGGTTCGTAATTTTACCCGGAGTTTTAGTTGGGTTCGTATTTTTTACCCGGACTTTTTAGTTGGGTTAGTATTTTTACCCGGAGTTTTAGTTGGGTTCCTATTTTTACCCGGAGTTTTAGTTGGGTTCGTATTTTTACCCGGAGTTTTAGTTGGGTTCGTAATTTTAGCCGGAGTTTTAGTTGGGTTCGTATTTTTTACCCGGACTTTTTAGTTGGGTTCGTAATTTTACCCGGAGTTTTAGTTGGGTTCGTAATTTTACCCGGAGTTTTAGTTGGGTTCGTAATTTTACCCGGAGTTTTAGTTGGGTTCGTAATTTTACCCGGACTTTTTAGTTGGGTTCGTATTTTTTACCCAGACTTTTAGTTGGGTTCGTAATTTTACCCGGAGTTTTAGTTGGGTTCGTAATTTTACCCGGAGTTTTAGTTGAGTTGGTAATTTTACCCGGAGTTTTAGTTGGGTTCGTAATTTTACCCGGACTTTTTATTTGGGTTCGTAATTTTACCCGGAGTTTTAGTTGGGTTCGTAATTTTACCCGGAGTTTTACTTGGGTTCGTAATTTTACCCGAACTTTTTAGTTGGGTTCGTATTTTTTACCCGGACTTTTAGTTGGGTTCGTAATTTTACCCGGAGTTTTAGTTGGCTTCGTATTTTTACCAGGAGTTTTAGTTGGGTTCGTATTTTTACCCGGAGTTTTAGTTGGGTTCGTAATTTTATCCGGAGTTTTAGTTGGGTTCGTATTTTTTACCCGGACTTTTTAGTTGGGTTAGTATTTTGCCCGGAGTTTTAGTTGGGTTCGTATTTTTTACCCGGAGTTTTAGTTGGGTTCTAAATGTTACCCGGACTTTTTTGTTTGGTTCGTATTTTTTACCCGGAGTTTTAGTTGGGTTCGTAATTTTACCCGGACTTTTTAGTTGGGTTCGTAATTTTACCCGGAGTTTTAGTTGGGTTCATAATTTTACCCGGAGTTTTAGTTGGGTTCGTAATTTTACCCGGAGTTTTAGTTGGGTTCGTAATTTTACCCGGAGTTTTAGTTGGGTTCGTAATTTTACCCGGACTTTTTAGTTGGGTTCGTATTTTTTACCCGGACTTTTAGTTGGGTTCGTAATTTTACCCGGAGTTTTAGTTGGGTTCGTAATTTTACCCGGAGTTTTAGTTGAGTTCGTAATTTTACCCGGAGTTTTAGTTGGGTTCGTAATTTTACCCGGACTTTTTATTTGGGTTCGTAATTTTACCCGGACTTTTTAGTTGGGTTCGTAATTTTGCCCGGAGTTTTAGTTGGGTTCGTAATTTTACCCGGAGTTTTACTTGGGTTCGTAATTTTACCCTGACTTTTTAGTTGGGTTCGTATTTTTTACCCGGACTTTTAGTTGGGTTCGTAATTTTACCCGGAGTTTTAGTTGGGTTCGTTATTTTACCCGGACTTTTTAGTTGGGTTCGTAATTTTACCCGGAGTTTTAGTTGGGTTCGTAATTTTACCCGGAGTTTTACTTGGGTTCGTAATTTTACCCGGAGTTTTACTTGGGTTCGTAATTTTACCCGGAGTTTTAGTTGGGTTCGTAATTTTACCCGGGGTTTTAGTTGGGTTCGTAATTTTACCCGGACTTTTTAGTTGGGTTCGTATTTTTTTACCCGGACTTTTAGTTGGGTTCGTAATTTTACCCGGAGTTTTAGTTGGGTTCGTAATTTTACCCGGAGTTTTAGTTGGGTTCGCATTTTTTACCCGGAATTTTTAGTTGGGTTAGTATTTTTACCCGGAGTTTTAGTAGGGTTCGTATTTTTACCCGGAGTTTTAGTTGGGTTCGTAATTTTACCCGGAGTTTTAGTTGGGTTCGTATTTTTAACCCGGACTTTTTAGTTGGGTTAGTATTTTTACCCGGAGTTTTAGTTGGGTTCGTATTTTTACCCGGAGTTTTAGTTGGGTTCGTAATTTTATCCGGAGTTTTAGTTGGGTTCGTATTTTTTACCCGGACTTTTTAGTTGGGTTAGTATTTTTGCCCGGAGTTTTAGTTGGGTTCGTATTTTTTACCCGGAGTTTTAGTTGGGTTCGTAATTTTACCCGGAGTTTTAGTTGGGTTCGTAATTTTACCCGGAGTCTTAAGTTAGGTTCGTATTTTTTATCCGGACTTTTTAGCTGGGTTCGTATTTTTTACCCGGAGTTCTAGTTGGGTTCGTAATTTTACCCGGAGTTTTAGTTGGGTTCGTATTTTTTACCCGGACTTTTTAGTTGGGTTAGTATTTTCACCCGGAGTTTTAGTTGGGTTCGTATTTTTACCCGGAGTTTTAGTTGGGTTGGTATTTTTACCCGGAGTTTTAGTTGGGTTCGTAATTCTAGCCGGAGTTTTAGTTGGGTTCGTATTTTTTACCCGGACTTTTTAGTTGGGTTCGTAATTTTACCCGGAGTTTTAGTTGGGTTCGTAATTTTACCCGGAGTTTTAGTTGGGTTCGTAATTTTACACGGAGTTTTAGTTGGGTTCGTAATTTTACCCGGACTTTTTAGTTGGGTTCGTATTTTTTACCCGGACTTTTGGTTGGGTTCGTAATTTTACCCGGAGTTTTAGTTGGGTTCGTAATTTTACCCGGAGTTTTAGTTGAGTTGGTAATTTTACCCGGAGTTTTAGTTGGGTTCGTAATTTTACCCGGACGTTTTATTTGGGTTCGTAATTTTACCCGGACTTTTTAGTTGGGTTCGTAATTTTACCCGGAGTTTTAGTTGGGTTCGTAATTTTACCCGGACTTTTTAGTTGGGTTCGTATTTTTTACCCGGACTTTTAGTTGGGTTCGTAATTTTACCCGGAGTTTTAGTTGGGTTCGTAATTTTACCCGGAGTTTTAGTTGAGTTGGTAATTTTACCCGGAGTTTTAGTTCGGTTCGTAATTTTACCCGGACTTTTTATTTGGGTTCGTAATTTTACCCGGACTTTTTAGTTGGGTTCGTAATTTTACCCGGAGTTTTAGTTGAGTTCGTAATTTTACCCGGAGTTTTACTTGGGTTCGTAATTTTACCCGAACTTTTTAGTTGGGTTCGCATTTTTTACCCGGACTTTTAGTTGGGTTCGTAATTTTACCCGGAGTTTTAGTTGGGTTCGTAATTTTACCCGGAGTTTTAGTTGGGTTCGTAATTTTACCCGGAGTTTTACTTGGGTTCGTAATTTTACCCGGAGTATTACTTGGGTTCATAATTTTACCCGGAGTTTTAGTTGGGTTCGTAATTTTACCCGGAGTTTTAGTTGGGTTCGTAATTTTACCCGAACTTTTTAGTTGGGTTCGTATTTTTTACCCGGACTTTTAGTTGGGTTCGTAATTTTACCCGGAGTTTTAGTTGGGTTCGTAATTTTACCCGGAGTTTTAGTTGAGTTCGTAATTTTACCCGGAGTTTTAGTTGGGTTCGTAATTTTACCCGGACTTTTTAGTTGGGTTCGTAATTTTACCCGGAGTTTTAGTTGGGTTCATAATTTTACCCGGAGTTTTACTTGGGTTCGTAATTTTACCCGGAGTTTTACTTGGGTTCGCAATTTTACCCGGAGTTTTAGTTGGGTTCGTAATTTTACCCGGGGTTTTAGTTGGGTTCGTAATTTTACCCGGACTTTTTAGTTGGGTTCGTATTTTTTACCCGGAGTTTTAGTTGGGTTCGTAATTTTACCCGGAGTTTTAGTTGGGTTCGTAATTTTACCCGGAGTCTTGAGTTACCCGGACTTTTTAGTTGGGTTCGTATTTTTACCCGGATTTTTAGTTGGGTTCGTAATTTTACCCGGAGTTTTAGTTGGGTTCATAATTTTACCCGGAGTATTACTTGGGTTCGTAATTTTACCCGTAGTTTTACTTGGGTTCGCAGTTTTACCCGGAGTTTTAGTTGGGTTCGTAATTTTACCCGGGGTTTAGTTGGGTTCGTATTTTTTATCCGGACTTTTTAGTTGGGTTCGTATTTTTTACCCGGAGTTTTAGTTGGGTTCGTAATTTTACCCGGAGTTTTAGTTGGGTTCGTATTTTTTACCCGGACTTTTTAGTTGGGATAGTATTTGTACCCGGAGTTTTAGTTGGGTTCGTATTTTTACCTGGAGTTTTAGTTGGGTTCGTATTTTTACCCGGAGTTTTAGTTGGGTTCGTAATTTTACCCGGACTTTTTAGTTGGGTTCGTATTTTTTACCCGGACTTTTTAGTTGGGTTCGTAATTTTACCCGGAGTTTTAGTTGGGTTCGTAATTTTACCCGGAGTTTTAGTTGGGTTCGTAATTTTACCCGGAGTTTTAGTTGGGTTCGTAATTTTAGCCGGACTTTTTAGTTGGGTTCGTATTTTTTACCCGGACTTTTAGTTGGGTTCGTAATTTACCCGGAGTTTTAGTTGGGTTCGTAATTTTACCCGGAGTTTTAGTTGAGTTGGTAATTTTACCCGGAGTTTTAGTTGGGTTCGTAATTTTACCCGGGCTTTTTATTTGGGTTCGTAATTTTACCCGGACTTTTTAGTTGGGTTCGTAATTTTACCCGGAGTTTTAGTTGGGTTCGTAATTTTACCCGGACTTTTTAGTTGGGTTCGTATTTTTTACCCGGACTTTTAGTTGGGTTCGTAATTTTACCCGGAGTTTTAGTTGGGTTCGTAATTTTACCCGGAGTTTTAGTTGAGTTGGTAATTTTACCCGGAGTTTTAGTTGGGTTCGTAATTTTACCCGGACTTTTTATTTGGGTTCGTAATTTTACCCGGACTTTTTAGTTGGGTTCGTAATTTTACCCGGAGTTTTAGTTGAGTTCGTAATTTTACCCGGAGTTTTACTTGGGTTCGTAATTTTACCTGAACTTTTTAGTTGGGTTCGCATTTTTTACCCGGACTTTTAGTTGGGTTCGTAATTTTACCCGGAGTTTTAGTTGGGTTCGTAATTTTACCCGGAGTTTTAGTTGGGTTCGTAATTTTACCCGGAGTTTTACTTGGGTTCGTAATTTTACCCGAACTTTTTAGTTGGGTTCGCATTTTTTACCCGGACTTTTAGTTGGGTTCGTAATTTTACCCGGAGTTTTAGTTGGGTTCGTAATTTTACCCGGAGTTTTAGTTGGGTTCGTAATTTTACCCGGACTTTTTAGTTGGGTTCGTATTTTTTACCCGGACTTTTAGTTGGGTTCGTAATTTTACCCGGAGTTTTAGTTGGGTTCGTAATTTTACCCGGAGTTTTAGTTGAGTTCGTAATTTTACCCGGAGTTTTAGTTGGGTTCGTAATTTTACCCGGACTTTTTAGTTGGGTTCGTAATTTTACCCGGAGTTTTAGTTGGGTTCATAATTTTACCCGGAGTTTTACTTGGGTTCGTAATTTTACCCGGAGTTTTACTTGGGTTCGCAATTTTACCCGGAGTTTTAGTTGGGTTCGTAATTTTACCCGGGGTTTTAGTTGGGTTCGTAATTTTACCCGGACTTTTTAGTTGGGTTCGTATTTTTTACCCGGAGTTTTAGTTGGGTTCGTAATTTTACCCGGAGTTTTAGTTGGGTTCGTAATTTTACCCGGAGTCTTGAGTTACCCGGACTTTTTAGTTGGGTTCGTATTTTTACCCGGATTTTTAGTTGGGTTCGCAGTTTTACCCGGAGTTTTAGTTGGGTTCGTAATTTTACCCGGGGTTTTAGTTGGGTTCGTATTTTTTATCCGGACTTTTTAGTTGGGTTCGTATTTTTTACCCGGAGTTTTAGTTGGGTTCGTAATTTTACCCGGAGTTTTAGTTGGGTTCGTATTTTTTACCCGGACTTTTTAGTTGGGATAGTATTTGTACCAGGAGTTTTAGTTGGGTTCGTATTTTTACCTGGAGTTTTAGTTGGGTTCGTATTTTTACCCGGAGTTTTAGTTGGGTTCGTAATTTTACCCGGACTTTTTAGTTGGGTTCGTATTTTTTACCCGGACTTTTTAGTTGGGTTCGTAATTTTACCCGGAGTTTTAGTTGGGTTCGTAATTTTACCCGGAGTTTTAGTTGGGTTCGTAATTTTACCCGGAGTTTTAGTTGGGTTCGTAATTTTAGCCGGACTTTTTAGTTGGGTTCGTATTTTTTACCCGGACTTTTAGTTGGGTTCGTAATTTTACCCGGAGTTTTAGTTGGGTTCGTAATTTTACCCGGAGTTTTAGTTGAGTTGGTAATTTTACCCGGAGTTTTAGTTGGGTTCGTAATTTTACCCGGACTTTTTATTTGGGTTCGTAATTTTACCCGGACTTTTTAGTTGGGTTCGTAATTTTACCCGGAGTTTTAGTTGGGTTCGTAATTTTACCCGGACTTTTTAGTTGGGTTCGTATTTTTTACCCGGACTTTTAGTTGGGTTCGTAATTTTACCCGGAGTTTTAGTTGGGTTCGTAATTTTACCCGGAGTTTTAGTTGAGTTGGTAATTTTACCCGGAGTTTTAGTTGGGTTCGTAATTTTACCCGGACTTTTTATTTGGGTTCGTAATTTTACCCGGACTTTTTAGTTGGGTTCGTAATTTTACCCGGAGTTTTAGTTGAGTTCGTAATTTTACCCGGAGTTTTACTTGGGTTCGTAATTTTACCTGAACTTTTTAGTTGGGTTCGCATTTTTTACCCGGACTTTTAGTTGGGTTCGTAATTTTACCCGGAGTTTTAGTTGGGTTCGTAATTTTACCCGGAGTTTTAGTTGGGTTCGTAATTTTACCCGGAGTTTTACTTGGGTTCGTAATTTTACCCGAACTTTTTAGTTGGGTTCGCATTTTTTACCCGGACTTTTAGTTGGGTTCGTAATTTTACCCGGAGTTTTAGTTGGGTTCGTAATTTTACCCGGAGTTTTAGTTGGGTTCGTAATTTTACCCGGAGTTTTAATTGGGTTCGTAATTTTACCCGGAGTTTTACTTGGGTTCGTAATTTTACCCGGAGTTTTAGTTGGGTTCGTAATTTTACCCGGAGTTTTAGTTGGGTTCGTAATTTTCCCCGGACTTTTTAGTTGGGTTCGTATTTTTTACCCGGACTTTTAGTTGGGTTCGTAATTTTACCCGGCGTTTTAGTTGGGTTCGTAATTTTACCCGGAGTTTTAGTTGAGTTCGTAATTTTACCCGGAGTTTTAGTTGGGTTCGTAATTTTACCCGGACTTTTTAGTTGGGTTCGTAATTTTACCCGGAGTTTTAGTTGGGTTCATAATTTTACCCGGAGTTTTACTTGGGTTCGTAATTTTACCCGGAGTTTTAGTTGGGTTCGTAATTTTATCCGGAGTTTTAGTTGGGTTCGTATTTATTACCCGGACTTTTTAGTTGGGTTAGTATTTTTGCCCGGTGTTTTAGTTGGGTTCGTATTTTTTACCCGGAGTTTTAGTTGGGTTCGTAATTTTACCCGGAGTTTTAGTTGGGTTCGTAATTTTACCCGGAGTCTTAAGTTAGGTTCGTATTTTTTATCCGGACTTTTTAGTTGGGTTCGTATTTTTTACCCGGAGTTTTAGTTGGGTTCGCAATTTTACCCGGAGTTTTAGTTGGGTTCGTATTTTTTACCCGGACTTTTTAGTTGGGTTAGTATTTTTACCCGGAGTTTTAGTTGGGTTCGTATTTTTACCCGGAGTTTTAGTTGGGTTCGTATTTTTACCCGGAGTTTTAGTTGGGTTCGTAATTTTAGCCGGAGTTTTAGTTGGGTTCGTATTTTTTACCCGGACTTTTTAGTTGGGTTCGTAATTTTACCCGGAGTTTTAGTTGGGTTCGTAATTTTACCCGGAGTTTTAGTTGGGTTCGTAATTTTACCCGGAGTTTTAGTTGGGTTCGTAATTTTACCCGGACTTTTTAGTTGGGTTCGTATTTTTTACCCGGACTTTTAGTTGGGTTCGTAATTTTACCCGGAGTTTTAGTTGGGTTCGTAATTTTACCCGGAGTTTTAGTTGAGTTGGTAATTTTACCCGGAGTTTTAGTTGGGTTCGTAATTTTACCCGGACTTTTTATTTGGGTTCGTAATTTTACCCGGACTTTTTAGTTGGGTTCGTAATTTTACCCGGAGTTTTAGTTGGGTTCGTAATTTTACCCGGAGTTTTAGTTGAGTTCGTAATTTTACCCGGAGTTTTAGTTGGGTTCGTAATTTTACCCGGACTTTTTAGTTGGGTTCGTAATTTTACCCGGAATTTTAGTTGGGTTCGTAATTTTACCCGGAGTTTTACTTGGGTTCGTAATTTTACCCGGAGTTTTACTTGGGTTCGCAATTTTACCCGGAGTTTTAGTTGGGTTCGTAATTTTACCCGGGGTTTTAGTTGGGTTCGTAATTTTACCCGGACTTTTTAGTTGGGTTCGTATTTTTTACCCGGACTTTTAGTTGGGTTCGAAATTTTACCCGGAGTTTTAGTTGGGTTCGTAATTTTACCCGGAGTTTCAGTTGGGTTCGTAATTTTACCCGGAGTTTTTAGTTGGGTTCGTATTTTTTACCCGGACTTTTAGTTGGGTTCGTATTTTTAACCCGGAGTTTTAATTGGGTTCGTATTTTTACCCGGAGTTTTAGTTGGGTTCGTAATTTTATCCGGAGTTTTAGTTGGGTTCGTATTTTTTACCCGGACTTTTTAGTTGGGTTCGTAATTTTACCCGGAGTTTTAGTTGGGTTCGTAATTTTACCCGGAGTCTTAAGTTAGGTTCGTATTTTTTATCCGGACTTTTTATTTTTTATTTTTTACCCGGGGTTTTAGTTGGGTTCGCAATTTTACCCGGAGTTTTAGTTGGGTTCGTATTTTTTACCCGGACTTTTTTAGTTGGGTTAGTATTTTTACCCGGAGTTTTAGTTGGGTTCGTATTTTTACCCGGAGTTTTAGTTGGGTTCGTATTTTTACCCGGAGTTTTAGTTGGGTTCGTAATTTTAGCCGGAGTTTTAGTTGGGTTCGTATTTTTTACCCGGACTTTTTAGTTGGGTTCGTAATTTTACCCGGAGTTTTAGTTGGGTTCGTAATTTTACCCGGAGTTTTAGTTGGGTTCGTAATTTTACCCGAGTTTTAGTTGGGTTCGTAATTTTACCCGGACTTTTTAGTTGGGTTCGTATTTTTTACCCGGACTTTTAGTTGGGTTCGTAATTTTACCCGGAGTTTTAGTTGGGTTCGTAATTTTACCGGAGTTTTAGTTGAGTTGGTAATTTTACCCGGAGTTTTAGTTGGGTTCGTAATTTTACCCGGACTTTTTATTTGGGTTCGTAATTTTACCCGGACTTTTTAGTTGGGTTCGTAATTTTACCCGGAGTTTTAGTTGGGTTCGTAATTTTACCCGGAGTTTTAGTTGAGTTCGTAATTTTACCCGGAGTTTTAGTTGGGTTCGTAATTTTACCCGGACTTTTTAGTTGGGTTCGTAATTTTACCCGGAGTTTTAGTTGGGTTCGTAATTTTACCCGGAGTTTTACTTGGGTTCGTAATTTTACCCGGAGTTTTACTTGGGTTCGAAATTTTACCCGGAGTTTTAGTTGGGTTCGTAATTTTACCCGGAGTTTTAGTTGGGCTCGTAATTTTACCCGGAGTTTTAGTTGGGTTCGTAATTTTACCCGGAGTTTTAGTTGGGTTCGCATTTTTTACCCGGAATTTTTAGTTGGGTTAGTATTTTTACCCGGAGTTTTAGTAGGGTTCGTATTTTTACCCGGAGTTTTAGTTGGGTTCGTAATTTTACCCGGAGTTTTAGTTGGGTTCGTATTTTTAACCCGGACTTTTTAGTCGGGTTAGTATTTTTACCCGGAGTTTTAGTTGGGTTCGTATTTTTACCCGGAGTTTTAGTTGGGTTCGTAATTTTATCCGGAGTTTTAGTTGGGTTCGTATTTTTTACCCGGACTTTTTAGTTGGGTTAGTATTTTTGCCCGGAGTTTTAGTTGGGTTCGTATTGTTTACCCGGAGTTTTAGTTGGGTTCGTAATTTTACCCGGAGTTTTTGTTGGGTTCGTAATTTTACCCGGAGTCTTAAGTTAGGTTCGTATTTTTTATCCGGACTTTTTAGTTGGGTTCGTATTTTTACCCGGAGTTTTAGTTGGGTGCGTAATTTTACCCCGAGTTTTAGTTGGGTTCGTAATTTTACCCGGAGTTTTAGTTGGGTTCGTAATTTTACCCGGACTTTTTAGTTGGGTTCGTATTTTTTACCCGGACTTTTAGTTGGGTTCGTAATTTTACCCGGAGTTTTAGTTGGGTTCGTAATTTTACCCGGAGTTTTAGTGAGTTGGTAATTTTACCCGGAGTTTTAGTTGGGTTCGTAATTTTACCCGGAGTTTTAGTTGGGTTCGCATTTTTTACCCGGAATTTTTAGTTGGGTTAGTATTTTTACCCGGAGTTTTAGTAGGGTTCGTATTTTTACCCGGAGTTTTAGTTGGGTTCGTAATTTTACCCGGAGTTTTAGTTGGGTTCGTATTTTTAACCCGGACTTTTTAGTTGGGTTAGTATTTTTACCCGGAGTTTTAGTTGGGTTCGTATTTTTACCCGGAGTTTTAGTTGGGTTCGTAATTTTATCCGGAGTTTTAGTTGGGTTCGTATTTTTTACCCGGACTTTTTAGTTGGGTTAGTATTTTTGCCCGGAGTTTTAGTTGGGTTCGTATTTTTTACCCGGAGTTTTAGTTGGGTTCGTAATTTTACCCGGAGTTTTAGTTGGGTTCGTAATTTTACCCGGAGTCTTAAGTTAGGTTCGTATTTTTTATCCGGAGTTTTTAGTTGGGTTCGTATTTTTTACCCGGAGTTTTAGTTGGGTTCGCAATTTTACCCGGAGTTTTAGTTGGGTTCGTATTTTTTACCCGGACTTTTTAGTTGGGTTAGTATTTTTACCCGGAGTTTTAGTTGGGTTCGTATTTTTACCCGGAGTTTTAGTTGGGTTCGTATTTTTACCCGGAGTTTTAGTTGGGTTCGTAATTTTAGCCGGAGTTTTAGTTGGGTTCGTATTTTTTACCCGGACTTTTTAGTTGGGTTCGTAATTTTACCCGGAGTTTTAGTTGGGTTCGTAATTTTACCCGGAGTTTTAGTTGGGTTCGTAATTTTACCCGGAGTTTTAGTTGGGTTCGTAATTTTACCCGGACTTTTTAGTTGGGTTCGTATTTTTTACCCGGACTCTTAGTTGGGTTCGTAGTTTTACCCGGAGTTTTAGTTGGGTTCGTAATTTTACCCGGAGATTTAGTTCAGTTGGTAATTTTACCCGGAGTTTTAGTTGGGTTCGTAATTTTACCCGGACTTTTTATTTGGGTTCGTAATTTTACCCGGACTTTTTAGTTGGGTTCGTAATTTTACCCGGAGTTTTAGTTGGGTTCGTAATTTTACCCGGACTTTTTAGTTGGGTTCGTATTTTTTACCCGGACTTTTAGTTGGGTTCGTAATTTTACCCGGAGTTTTAGTTGGGTTCGTAATTTTACCCGGAGTTTTAGTTGAGTTGGTAATTTTACCCGGAGGTTTAGTTGGGTTCGTAATTTTACCCGGACTTTTTATTTGGGTTCGTAATTTTACCCGGACTTTTTAGTTGGGTTCGTAATTTTACCCGGAGTTTTAGTTGAGTTCGTAATTTTACCCGGAGTTTTACTTGGGTTCGTAATTTTACCCGAACTTTTTAGTTGGGTTCGCATTTTTTACCCGGACTTTTAGTTGGGTTCGTAATTTTACCCGGAGTTTTAGTTGGGTTCGTAATTTTACCGGGAGTTTTAGTTGGGTTCGTAATTTTACCCGGAGTTTTACTTGGGTTCGTAATTTTACCCGGAGTTTTACTTGGGTTCGTAATTTTACCCGGAGTTTTAGTTGGGTTCGTAATTTTACCCGGAGTTTTAGTTGGGTTCGTAATTTTACCCGGACTTTTTAGTTGGGTTCGTATTTTTTACCCGGACTTTTAGTTGGGTTCGTAATTTTACCCGGAGTTTTAGTTGGGTTCGTAATTTTACCCGGAGTTTTAGTTGAGTTCGTAATTTTACCCGGAGTTTTAGTTGGGTTCGTAATTTTACCCGGACTTTTTAGTTGGGTTCGTAATTTTACCCGGAGTTTTAGTTGGGTTCGTAATTTTACCCGGACTTTTTAGTTGGGTTCGAATTTTTTACCCGGACTTTTAGTTGGGTTCATAATTTTACCCGGTAATTTTACCTGGACTTTTTAGTTGGGTTCGTATTTTTTACCCGGACTTTTAGTTGGGTTCGTAATTTTACCCGGAGTTTTAGTTGGGTTCGTAATTTTACCCGGAGTTTTAGTTGGGTTCGTAATTTTACCCGGAGTCTTGAGTTACCCGGACTTTTTAGTTGGGTTCGTATTTTTACCCGGGCTTTTAGTTGGGTTCGTAATTTTACCCGGAGTTTTAGTTGGGTTCGTAATTTTACCCGGAGTTTTACTTGGGTTCGTAATTTTACCCGGAGTTTTACTTGGGTTCGTAATTTTACCCGGAGTTTTAGTTGGGTTCGTAATTTTACCCGGAGTTTTAGTTGGGTTCGTAATTTTACCCGGACTTTTTAGTTGGGTTCGTATTTTTTACCCGGACTTTTAGTTGGGTTCGTAATTTTACCCGGTGTTTTAGTTGGGTTCGTAATTTTACCCGGAGTTTTAGCTGAGTTGGTAATTTTACCCGGAGGTTTAGTTGGGTTCGTAATTTTACCCGGACTTTTTATTTGGGTTCGTAATTTTACCCGGACTTTTTAGTTGGGTTCGTAATTTTACCCGGAGTTTTAGTTGAGTTCGTAATTTTACCCGGAGTTTTACTTGGGTTCGTAATTTTACCCGAACTTTTTAGTTGGGTTCGCATTTTTTACCCGGACTTTTAGTTGGGTTCGTAATTTTACCCGGAGTTTTAGTTGGGTTCGTAATTTTACCGGGAGTTTTAGTTGGGTTCGTAATTTTACCCGGAGTTTACTTGGTTCGTAATTTTACCCGGAGTTTTACTTGGGTTCGTAATTTTACCGGAGTTTTAGTTGGGTTCGTAATTTTACCCGGAGTTTTAGTTGGGTTCGTAATTTTACCCGGACTTTTAGTTGGGTTCGTATTTTTTACCCGGACTTTTAGTTGGGTTCGTAATTTTACCCGGAGTTTTAGTTGGGTTCGTATTTTACCCGGAGTTTTAGTTGAGTTCGTAATTTTACCCGGAGTTTTAGTTGGGTTCGTAATTTTACCCGGACTTTTTAGTTGGGTTCGTAATTTTACCGGAGTTTTAGTTGGGTTCGTAATTTTACCCGGACTTTTTAGTTGGGTTCGAATTTTTTACCCGGACTTTTAGTTGGGTTCATAATTTTACCCGGAGCTTTAGTTGGGTTCGTAATTTTACCTGGACTTTTTAGTTGGGTTCGTATTTTTTTACCCGGACTTTTAGTTGGGTTCGTAATTTTACCCGGAGGGTTAGTTGGGTTCGTAATTTTACCCGGAGTTTTAGTTGGGTTCGTAATTTTACCCGGAGTCTTGAGTTACCCGGACTTTTTAGTTGGGTTCGTATTTTTACCCGGGCTTTTAGTTGGGTTCGTAATTTTACCCGGAGTTTTAGTTGGGTTCGTAATTTTACCGGAGTTTTACTTGGGTTCGTAATTTTACCCGGAGTTTTACTTGGGTTCGTAATTTTACCCGGAGTTTTAGTTGGGTTCGTAATTTTACCCGGAGTTTTAGTTGGTTCGTAATTTTACCCGGACTTTTTAGTTGGGTTCGTATTTTTACCCGGACTTTTAGTTGGGTTCGTAATTTTACCCGGTGTTTTAGTTGGGTTCGTAATTTTACCCGGACTTTTTAGTTGGGTTCGTAATTTTACCCGGACTTTTTAGTTGGGTTCGTAATTTTACCCGGAGTCTTAAGTTAGGTTCGTATTTTTTATCCGGACTTTTTAGTTGGGTTCGTATTTTTTACCCGGAGTTTTAGTTGGGTTCGTAATTTTACCCGGAGTTTTAGTTGGGTTCGTAATTTTACCCGGACTTTTTAGTTGGGTTCGTATTTTTTACCCGGACTTTTAGTTGGGTTCGTAATTTTACCCGGAGTTTTAGTTGGGTTCGTATTTTAAACCCGGACTTTTTAGTTGGGTTAGTATTTTTACCCGGAGTTTTAGTTGGGTTCGTATTTTTACCCGGAGTTTTAGTTGGGTTCGTAATTTTATCCGGAGTTTTAGTTGGGTTCGTATTTTTTACCCGGACTTTTTAGTTGGGTTAGTATTTTGCCCGGAGTTTTAGTTGGGTTCGTATTTTTTACCGGAGTTTTAGTTGGGTTCGTAATTTTACCCGGAGTTTTAGTTGGGTTCGTAATTTTACCCGGAGTCTTAAGTTAGGTTCGTATTTTTTATCCGGACTTTTTAGTTGGGTTCGTATTTTTTACCCGGAGATTTAGTTGGGTTCGCAATTTTACCCGGAGTTTTAGTTGGGTTCGTATTTTTTACCCGGACTTTTTAGTTGGGTTAGTATTTTTACCCGGAGTTTTAGTTGGGTTCGTATTTTTACCCGGAGTTTTAGTTGGGTTCGTATTTTTACCCGGAGTTTTAGTTGGGTTCGTAATTTTAGCCGGAGTTTTAGTTGGGTTCGTATTTTTTACCCGGACCTTTTAGTTGGGTTCGTAATTTTACCCGGAGTTTTAGTTG
Source organism: Melinopterus prodromus (assembly GCA_964023965.1). Lineage (NCBI taxonomy): Eukaryota > Metazoa > Arthropoda > Insecta > Coleoptera > Scarabaeidae > Melinopterus > Melinopterus prodromus. Next base: position 40,940 of record CAXIES010000569.1, on the reverse strand, counting down.
GGTTCGTAATTTTACCCGGAGTTTTAGTTGGGTTCGTAATTTTACCCGGAGTTTTAGTTGGGTTCGTATTTTACCCGACTTTTTAGTTGGGTTCGTATTTTTACCCGGACTTTTAGTTGGGTTCGTAATTTTACCCGGAGTTTTAGTTGGGTTCGTAATTTTACCCGGAGTTTTAGTTGAGTTGGTAATTTTACCCGGAGTTTTAGTTGGGTTCGTAATTTTACCCGGACTTTTTATTTGGGTTCGTAATTTTACCCGGACTTTTTAGTTGGGTTCGTAATTTTACCCGGAGTTTTAGTTGGGTTCGTAATTTTACCCGGACTTTTTAGTTGGGTTCGTATTTTTTACCCGGACTTTTAGTTGGGTTCGTAATTTTACCCGGAGTTTTAGTTGGGTTCGTAATTTTACCCGGAGTTTTAGTTGAGTTGGTAATTTTACCCGGAGTTTTAGTTGGGTTCGTAATTTTACCCGAACTTTTTATTTGGGTTCGTAATTTTACCCGGACTTTTTAGTTGGGTTCGTAATTTTACCCGGAGTTTTAGTTGAGTTCGTAATTTTACCCGGAGTTTTACTTGGGTTCGTAATTTTACCCGAACTTTTTAGTTGGGTTCGCATTTTTTACCCGGACTTTTAGTTGGGTTCGTAATTTTACCCGGAGTTTTAGTTGGGTTCGTAATTTTACCCGGAGTTTTAGTTGGGTTCGTAATTTTACCCGGAGTTTTACTTGGGTTCGTAATTTTACCCGGAGTTTTACTTGGGTTCGTAATTTTACCCGGAGTTTTACTTGGGTTCGTAATTTTACCCGGAGTTTTAGTTGGGTTCGTAATTTTACATGGAGTTTTAGTTGGGTTCGTAATTTTACCCGGACTTTTTAGTTGGGTTCGTATTTTTTACCCGGACTTTTAGTTGGGTTCGTAATTTTACCCGGAGTTTTAGTTGGGTTCGTAATTTTACCCGGAGTTTTAGTTGAGTTCGTAATTTTACCCGGAGTTTTAGTTGGGTTCGTAATTTTACCCGGACTTTTTAGTTGGGTTCGTAATTTTACCCGGAGTTTTAGTTGGGTTCGTAATTTTACCCGGACTTTTTAGTTGGGTTCGAATTTTTTACCCGGACTTTTAGTTGGGTTCATAATTTTACCCGGAGCTTTAGTTGGGTTCGTAATTTTACCTGGACTTTTTAGTTGGGTTCGTATTTTTTACCCGGACTTTTAGTTGGGTTCGTAATTTTACCCGGAGTTTTAGTTGGGTTCGTAATTTTACCCGGAGTTTTAGTTGGGTTCGTAATTTTACCCGGAGTCTTGAGTTTCCCGGACTTTTTAGTTGGGTTCGTATTTTTACCCGGACTTTTAGTTGGGTTCGTAATTTTACCCGGAGTTTTAGTTGGGTTCGTAATTTTACCCGGAGTTTTACTTGGGTTCGTAATTTTACCCGGAGTTTTACTTGGGTTCGTAATTTTACCCGGAGTTTTAGTTGGGTTCGTAATTTTACCCGGAGTTTTAGTTGGGTTCGTAATTTTACCCGGACTTTTAGTTGGGTTCGTAATTTTACCCGGAGTTTTAGTTGGGTTCGTAATTTTACCCGGAGTTTTAGTTGAGTTCGTAATTTTACCCGGAGTTTTAGTTGGGTTCGTAATTTTACCCGGACTTTTTAGTTGGGTTCGTAATTTTACCCGGACTTTTTAGTTGGGTTCGTAATTTTACCCGGAGTCTTAAGTTAGGTTCGTATTTTTTATCCGGACTTTTTAGTTGGGTTCGTATTTTTTACCCGGAGTTTTAGTTGGGTTCGTAATTTTACCCGGAGTTTTAGTTGGGTTCGTAATTTTACCCGGACTTTTTAGTTGGGTTCGTATTTTTTACCCGGACTTTTAGTTGGGTTCGTAATTTTACCCGGAGTTTTAGTTGGGTTCGTAATTTTACCCGGAGTTTTAGTTGGATTCGTAATTTTACCCGGACTTTTTAGTTGGGTTCGTAATTTTACGAGGACTTTTTAGTTGGGTTCGTAATTTTACCCGGACTTTTAGTTGGGTTCGTAATTTTACCCTGAGTTTTAGTTGGGTTCGTAATTTTACCCGGAGTTTTAGTTGCGTTCGTAATTTTACCCGGAGTTGTACTTGGGTTCGTAATTTTACCCGGAGTTTTACTTGGGTTCGTAATTTTACCCGGAGTTTTAGTTGGGTTCGTAATTTTACCCGGAGTTTTAGTTGGGTTCGTAATTTTACCCGGACTTTTTAGTTGGGTTCGTATTTTTTACCCGGACTTTTAGTTGGGTTCGTAATTTTACCCGGAGTTTTAGTTGGGTTCGTAATTTTACCCGGAGTTTTAGTTGAGTTCGTAATTTTACCCGGAGTTTTAGTTGGGTTCGTAATTTTACCCGGACTTTTTAGTTGGGTTCGTAATTGTACCCGGACTTTTTAGTTGGGTTCGTAATTTTACCCGGAGTCTTAAGTTAGGTTCGTATTTTTTATCCGGTCTTTTTAGTTGGGTTCGTATTTTTTACCCGGAGTTTTAGTTGGGTTCGTAATTTTACCCGGACTTTTTAGTTGGGTTCGTATTTTTTACCCGGACTTTTAGGTGGGTTCGTAATTTTACCCGGAGTTTTAGTTGGGTTCGTATTTTTTACCCGGAGTTTTAGTTGGATTCGTATTTTTTACAAGGAGTTTTAGTTGGGTTCGTATTTTTACCCGGAGTTTTAGTTGTGTTGGTAATTTTACCCGGACTTTTTAGTTGGGTTCGTAATTTTACGAGGACTTTTTAGTTGGGTTCGTAATTTTACCCGGACTTTTAGTTGGGTTCGTAATTTTACCCTGAGTTTTAGTTGGGTTCGTAATTTTACCCGGAGTTTTAGTTGCGTTCGTAATTTTACCCGGAGTTGTACTTGGGTTCGTAATTTTACCCGGAGTTTTACTTGGGTTCGTAATTTTACCCGGAGTTTTAGTTGGGTTCGTAATTTTACCCGGAGTTTTAGTTGGGTTCGTAATTTTACCCGGACTTTTTAGTTGGGTTCGTATTTTTTACCCGGACTTTTAGTTGGGTTCGTAATTTTACCCGGAGTTTTAGTTGGGTTCGTAATTTTACCCGGAGTTTTAGTTGAGTTCGTAATTTTACCCGGAGTTTTAGTTGGGTTCGTAATTTTACCCGGACTTTTTAGTTGGGTTCGTAATTTTACCCGGACTTTTTAGTTGGGTTCGTAATTTTACCCGGAGTCTTAAGTTAGGTTCGTATTTTTTATCCGGTCTTTTTAGTTGGGTTCGTATTTTTTACCCGGAGTTTTAGTTGGGTTCGTAATTTTACCCGGACTTTTTAGTTGGGTTCGTATTTTTTACCCGGACTTTTAGGTGGGTTCGTAATTTTACCCGGAGTTTTAGTTGGGTTCGTATTTTTTACCCGGAGTTTTAGTTGGATTCGTATTTTTTACAAGGAGTTTTAGTTGGGTTCGTATTTTTACCCGGAGTTTTAGTTGTGTTGGTAATTTTACCCGGAGTTTTAGTTGGGTTCATATTTTTTACCGGACTTTTTAGTTGGGTTCGTATTTTTTACCCGGAGTTTTAGTTGGGTTCGTATTTTTTACCCGGAGTTTTAGTTGGGTTCGTATTTTTACCCGGAGTTTTAGTTGGGTTCGTATTTTTACCCGGAGTTTTAGTTGGGTTCGTAATTTTATCCGGAGTTTTAGTTGGGTTCGTATTTTTTACCCGGACTTTTTAGTTGGGTTAGTATTTTGCCCGGAGTTTTAGTTGGGTTCGTATTTTTTTACCCGGAGTTTTAGTTGGGTTCTAAATGTTACCCGGACTTTTTTGTTTGGTTCGTATTTTTTACCCGGAGTTTTAGTTGGGTTCGTAATTTTACCCGGACTTTTTAGTTGGGTTCGTAATTTTACCCGGAGTTTTAGTTGGGTTCGTAATTTTACCCGGAGTTTTAGTTGGGTTCGTAATTTTACCCGGAGTTTTAGTTGGGTTCGTAATTTTACCCGGAGTTTTAGTTGGGTTCGTAATTTTACCCGGACTTTTTAGTTGGGTTCGTATTTTTTACCCGGACTTTTAGTTGGGTTCGTAATTTTACCCGGAGTTTTAGTTGGGTTCGTAATTTTACCCGGAGTTTTAGTTGAGTTCGTAATTTTACCCGGAGTTTTAGTTGGGTTCGTAATTTTACCCGGACTTTTTATTTGGGTTCGTAATTTTACCCGGACTTTTTAGTTGGGTTCGTAATTTTACCCGGAGTTTTAGTTGGGTTCGTAATTTTACCCGGAGTTTTACTTGGGTTCGTAATTTTACCCGGACTTTTTAGTTGGGTTCGTATTTTTTACCCGGACTTTTAGTTGGGTTCGAAATTTTACCCGGAGTTTTAGTTGGGTTCGTAATTTTACCCGGAGTTTTAGTTGGGTTCGTAATTTTACCCGGAGTTTTAGTTGGGTTCGTAATTTTACCCGGAGTTTTAGTTGAGTTGGTAATTTTACCCGGAGTTTTAGTTGGGTTCGTAATTTTACCCGGACTTTTTATTTGGGTTCGTAATTTTACCCGGACTTTTTAGTTGGGTTCGTAATTTTACCCGGAGTTTTAGTTGGGTTCGTAATTTTACCCGGAGTTTTACTTGGGTTCGTATTTTTACCCGGACTTTTTAGTTGGGTAAGTATTTTTACCCGGAGTTTTAGTTGGGTTCGTATTTTTACCCGGAGTTTTAGTTGGGTTCGTAATTTTACCCGGAGTTTTAGTTGGGTTCGTAATTTTACCCGGAGTTTTACTTGGGTTCGTAATTTTACCCGGAGTTTTACTTGGGTTCGTAATTTTACCCGGAGTTTTAGTTGGGTTCGTAATTTTACCCGGAGTTTTAGTTGGGTTCGTAATTTTACCCGGACTTTTTAGTTGGGTTCGTATTTTTTACCCGGACTTTTAGTTGGGTTCGTAATTTTACCCGGAGTTTTAGTTGGGTTCGTAATTTTACCAGGACTTTTTAGTTGGGTTCGTAATTTTACCCGGACTTTTTAGTTGGGTTCGTAATTTTACCCGGACTTTTTAGTTGGGTTCGTAATTTTACCCGGAGTTTTAGTTGGGTTCGTAATTTTACCCGGACTTTTTAGTTGGGTTCGAATTTTTTACTCGGACTTTTAGTTGGGTTCATAATTTTACCCGGAGTTTTAATTGGGTTCGTAATTTTACCCGGAGTCTTAAGTTAGGTTCGTATTTTTTATCCGGACTTTTTAGTTGGGTTCGTATTTTTTACCCGGAGTTTTAGTTGGGTTCGTAATTTTACCCGCAGTTTTAGTTGGGTTCGTATTTTTTACCCGGACTTTTTAGTTGGGTTAGTATTTTTACCCGGAGTTTTAGTTGGGTTCGTATTTTTACCCCGAGTTTTAGTTGGGTTCGTATTTTTACCCGGAGTTTTAGTTGGGTTCGTAATTTTAGCCGGAGTTTTAGTTGGATTCGTATTTTTTACCCGGATTTTTTAGTTGGGTTCGTAATTTTACCCGGAGTTTTAGTTGGGTTCGTAATTTTACCCGGAGTTTTAGTTGGGTTCGTAATTTTACCCGGAGTTTTAGTTGGGTTCGTAATTTTACCCGGACTTTTTAGTTCGGTTCGTATTTTTTACACGGACTTTTAGTTGGGTTCGTAATTTTACCCGGAGTTTTAGTTGGGTTCGTAATTTTACCCGGAGTTTTAGTTGAGTTGGTAATTTTACCCGGAGTTTTAGTTGGGTTCGTAATTTTACCCGGACTTTTTATTTGGGTTCGTAATTTTACCGGGACTTTTTAGTTGGGTTCGTAATTTTACCCGGAGTTTTAGTTGGGTTCGTAATTTTACCCGGAGTTTTACTTGGGTTCGTAATTTTACCCGAACTTTTTAGTTGGGTTCGTATTTTTTACCCGGACTTTTAGTTGGGTTCGTAATTTTACCCGGAGTTTTAGTTGGGTTCGTAATTTTACCCGGAGTTTTAGTTGGGTTCGTAATTTTACCCGGAGTTTTACTTGGGTTCGTAATTTTACCCGGAGTTTTACTTGGGTTCGTAATTTTACCTGGAGTTTTAGTTGGGTTCATAATTTTACCCGGAGTTTTAGTTGGGTTCGTAATTTTACCCGGACTTTTTAGTTGGGTTCGTATTTTTTACCCGGACTTTTAGTTGGGTTCGTAATTTTACCCGGAGTTTTAGTTGGGTTCGTAATTTTACCAGGACTTTTTAGTTGGGTTCGTAATTTTACCCGGACTTTTTAGTTGGGTTCGTAATTTTACCCGGACTTTTTAGTTGGGTTCGTAATTTTACCCGGAGTTTTAGTTGGGTTCGTAATTTTACCCGGACTTTTTAGTTGGGTTCGAATTTTTTACCCGGACTTTTAGTTGGGTTCATAATTTTACCCGGAGTTTTAGTTGGGTTCGTAATTTTACCCGGACCTTTTAGTTGGGTTCGTATTTTTTACCCGGACTTTTAGTTGGGTTCGTAATTTTACCCGGAGTTTTTAGTTGGGTTCGTAATTTTACCCGGAGTTTTAGTTGGGTTCGTAATTTTACCCGGAGTCTTGAGTTACCCGGACTTTTTAGTTGGGTTCGTATCTTTACCCGGACTTTTAGTTGGTTCGTAATTTTACCCGGAGTTTTAGTTGGGTTCGTAATTTTACCCGGAGTTTTACTTGGGTTCGTAATTTTACCCGGAGTTTTACTTGGGTTCGTAATTTTACCCGGAGTTTTAGTTGGGTTCGTAATTTTAGCCCGGAGTTTTAGTTGGGTTCGTAATTTTACCCGGACTTTTTAGTTGGGTTCGTATTTTTTACCCGGACTTTTCGTTGGGTTCGTAATTTTACCCGGAGTTTTAGTTGGGTTCGTAATTTTACCCGGAGTTTTAGTTGGGTTCGTAATTTTACCCGGAGTTTTAGTTGGTTTCGCATTTTTTACCCGGAATTTTTAGTTGGGTTAGTATTTTTACCCGGAGTTTTAGTAGGGTTCGTATTTTTACCCGGAGTTTTAGTTGGGTTCGTAATTTTACCCGGAGTTTTAGTAGGGTTCGTATTTTTACCCGGAGTTTTAGTTGGGTTCGTAATTTTACCCGGAGTTTTAGTTGGGTTCGTATTTTTAACCCGGACTTTTTAGTTGGGTTAGTATTTTTACCCGGAGTTTTAGTTGGGTTCGTATTTTTACCCGGAGTTTTAGTTGGGTTCGTAATTTTATCCGGAGTTTTAGTTGGGTTCGTATTTTTTACCCGGACTTTTTAGTTGGATTAGTATTTTTGCCCAGAGTTTTAGTTGGGTTCGTATTTTTTACCCGGAGTTTTAGTTGGGATCGTAATTTTACCCCGAGTTTTAGTTGGGTTCGTAATTTTACCCGGAGTCTTAAGTTAGGTTCGTATTTTTTATCCGGACTTTTTAGTTGGGTTCGTATTTTTTACCCGGAGTTTTAGTTGGGTTCGTAATTTTACCCGGAGTTTTAGTTGGGTTCGTATTTTTTACACGGACTTTTTAGTTGGGTTAGTATTTTTACCCGGAGTTTTAGTTGGGTTCGTATTTTTACCCGGAGTTTTAGTTGGGTTCGTATTTTTACCCGGAGTTTTAGTTGGGTTCGTAATTTTAGCCGGAGTTTTAGTTGGGTTCGTAATTTTACCCGGAGTCTTGAGTTACCCGGACTTTTTAGTTGGGTTCGTATCTTTACCCGGACTTTTAGTTGGGTTCGTAATTTTACCCGGAGTTTTAGTTGGGTTCGTAATTTTACCCGGAGTTTTAGTTGGGTTCGTAATTTTACCCGGAGTTTTACTTGGGTTCGTAATTTTACCCGGAGTTTTACTTGGGTTCGTAATTTTACCCGGAGTTTTAGTTGGGTTCGTAATTTTACCCGGAGTTTTAGTTGGGTTCGTAATTTTACCCGGACTTTTTAGTTGGGTTCGTATTTTTTACCCGGACTTTTAGTTGGGTTCGTAATTTTACCCGGAGTTTTAGTTGGGTTCGTAATTTTACCCGGAGTTTTAGTTGGGTTCGTAATTTTACCCGGAGTTTTAGTTGGGTTCGCATTTTTTACCCGGAATTTTTAGTTGGGTTAGTATTTTTACCCGGAGTTTTAGTAGGGTTCGTATTTTTACCTGGAGTTTTAGTTGGGTTCGTAATTTTACCCGGAGTTTTAGTAGGGTTCGTATTTTTACCCGGAGTTTTAGTTGGGTTCGTAATTTTACCCGGAGTTTTAGTTGGGTTCGTATTTTTAACCCGGACTTTTTAGTTGGGTTAGTATTTTTACCCGGAGTTTTAGTTGGGTTCGTATTTTTACCCGGAGTTTTAGTTGGGTTCGTAATTTTATCCGGAGTTTTAGTTGGGTTCGTATTTTTTACCCGGACTTTTTAGTTGGGTTAGTATTTTTGCCCGGAGTTTTAGTTGGGTTCGTATTTTTTACCCGGAGTTTTAGTTGGGTTCGTAATTTTACCCGGAGTTTTAGTTGGGTTCGTAATTTTACCCGGAGTCTTAAGTTAGGTTCGTATTTTTTATCCGGACTTTTTAGTTGGGTTCGTATTTTTTACCCGGAGTTTTAGTTGGGTTCGTAATTTTACCCGGAGTTTTAGTTGGGTTCGTATTTTTTACCCGGACTTTTTAGTTGGGTTAGTATTTGTACCCGGAGTTTTAGTTGGGTTCGTATTTTTACCCGGAGTTTTAGTTGGGTTCGTATTTTTACCCGGAGTTTTAGTTGGGTTCGTAATTTTACCCGGACTTTTTAGTTGGGTTCGTATTTTTTACCCGGACTTTTAGTTGGGTTCGTAATTTTACCCGGAGTTTTAGTTGGGTTCGTAATTTTACCCGGAGTTTTAGTTGAGTTGGTAATTTTACCCGGAGTTTTAGTTGGGTTCGTAATTTTACCCGGACTTTTTATTTGGGTTCGTAATTTTACCCGGACTTTTTAGTTGGGTTCGTAATTTTACCCGGAGTTTTAGTTGGGTTCGTAATTTTACCCGGAGTTTTACTTGGGTTCGTAATTTTACCCGAACTTTTTAGTTGGGTTCGTATTTTTTACCCGGACTTTTAGTTGGGTTCGTAATTTTACCCGGAGTTTTAGTTGGGTTCGTAATTTTACCCGGAGTTTTAGTTGGGTTCGTAATTTTACCCGGAGTTTTACTTGGGTTCGTAATTTTACCCGGAGTTTTACTTGGGTTCGTAATTTTACCCGGAGTTTTAGTTGGGTTCGTAATTTTACCCGGAGTTTTAGTTGGGTTCGTAATTTTACCCGGACTTTTTAGTTGGGTTCGTATTTTTTACCCGGACTTTCAGTTGGGTTCGTAATTTTACCCGGAGTTTTAGTTGGGTTCGTAATTTTACCCGGACTTTTTAGTTGGGTTCGTAATTTTACCCGGACTTTTTAATTGGGTTCGTAATTTTACCCGGACTTTTTAGTTGGGTTCGTAATTTTACCCGGAGTTTTAGTTGGGTTCGTAATTTTACCCGGACTTTTTAGTTGGATTCGAATTTTTTACCCGGACTTTTAGTTGGGTTCATAATTTTACCCGGAGTTTTAGTTGGGTTCGTAATTTTACCCGGACTTTTTAGTTGGGTTCGTATTTTTTACCCGGACTTTTAGTTGGGTTCGTAATTTTACCCGGAGTTTTAGTTGGGTTCGTAATTTTACCCGGAGTTTTAGTTGGGTTCGTAATTTTACCCGGAGTCTTGAGTTACCCGGACTTTTTAGTTGGGTTCGTATTTTTACCCGGGCTTTTAGTTGGGTTCGTAATTTTACCCGGAGTTTTAGTTGGGTTCGTTATTTTACCCGGAGTTTTAGTTGGGTTCGTAATTTTACCCGGAGTTTTACTTGGGTTCGTAATTTTACCCGGAGTTTTACTTGGGTTCGTAATTTTACCCGGAGTTTTAGTTGGGTTCGTAATTTTACCCGGAGTTTTAGTTGGGTTCGTAATTTTACCCGGACTTTTTAGTTGGGTTCGTATTTTTTACCCGGACTTTATGTTGGGTTCGTAATTTTACCCGGAGTTTTAGTTGGGTTCGTAATTTTACCCGGAGTTTTAGTTGGGTTCGTAATTTTACCCGGAGTTTTAGTTGGGTTCGTATTTTTTACCCGGACTTTTTAGTTGGGTTAGTATTTTTACCCGGAGTTTTAGTTGGGTTCCTATTTTTACCCGGAGTTTTAGTTGGGTTCGTATTTTTACCCGGAGTTTTAGTTGGGTTCGTAATTTTAGCCGGAGTTTTAGTTGGGTTCGTATTTTTTACCCGGACTTTTTAGTTGGGTTCGTAATTTTACCCGGAGTTTTAGTTGGGTTCGTAATTTTACCCGGAGTTTTAGTTGGGTTCGTAATTTTACCCGGAGTTTTAGTTGGGTTCGTAATTTTACCCGGACTTTTTAGTTGGGTTCGTATTTTTTACCCAGACTTTTAGTTGGGTTCGTAATTTTACCCGGAGTTTTAGTTGGGTTCGTAATTTTACCCGGAGTTTTAGTTGAGTTGGTAATTTTACCCGGAGTTTTAGTTGGGTTCGTAATTTTACCCGGACTTTTTATTTGGGTTCGTAATTTTACCCGGAGTTTTAGTTGGGTTCGTAATTTTACCCGGAGTTTTACTTGGGTTCGTAATTTTACCCGAACTTTTTAGTTGGGTTCGTATTTTTTACCCGGACTTTTAGTTGGGTTCGTAATTTTACCCGGAGTTTTAGTTGGCTTCGTATTTTTACCAGGAGTTTTAGTTGGGTTCGTATTTTTACCCGGAGTTTTAGTTGGGTTCGTAATTTTATCCGGAGTTTTAGTTGGGTTCGTATTTTTTACCCGGACTTTTTAGTTGGGTTAGTATTTTGCCCGGAGTTTTAGTTGGGTTCGTATTTTTTTACCCGGAGTTTTAGTTGGGTTCTAAATGTTACCCGGACTTTTTTGTTTGGTTCGTATTTTTTACCCGGAGTTTTAGTTGGGTTCGTAATTTTACCCGGACTTTTTAGTTGGGTTCGTAATTTTACCCGGAGTTTTAGTTGGGTTCATAATTTTACCCGGAGTTTTAGTTGGGTTCGTAATTTTACCCGGAGTTTTAGTTGGGTTCGTAATTTTACCCGGAGTTTTAGTTGGGTTCGTAATTTTACCCGGACTTTTTAGTTGGGTTCGTATTTTTTACCCGGACTTTTAGTTGGGTTCGTAATTTTACCCGGAGTTTTAGTTGGGTTCGTAATTTTACCCGGAGTTTTAGTTGAGTTCGTAATTTTACCCGGAGTTTTAGTTGGGTTCGTAATTTTACCCGGACTTTTTATTTGGGTTCGTAATTTTACCCGGACTTTTTAGTTGGGTTCGTAATTTTGCCCGGAGTTTTAGTTGGGTTCGTAATTTTACCCGGAGTTTTACTTGGGTTCGTAATTTTACCCTGACTTTTTAGTTGGGTTCGTATTTTTTACCCGGACTTTTAGTTGGGTTCGTAATTTTACCCGGAGTTTTAGTTGGGTTCGTTATTTTACCCGGACTTTTTAGTTGGGTTCGTAATTTTACCCGGAGTTTTAGTTGGGTTCGTAATTTTACCCGGAGTTTTACTTGGGTTCGTAATTTTACCCGGAGTTTTACTTGGGTTCGTAATTTTACCCGGAGTTTTAGTTGGGTTCGTAATTTTACCCGGGGTTTTAGTTGGGTTCGTAATTTTACCCGGACTTTTTAGTTGGGTTCGTATTTTTTTACCCGGACTTTTAGTTGGGTTCGTAATTTTACCCGGAGTTTTAGTTGGGTTCGTAATTTTACCCGGAGTTTTAGTTGGGTTCGTAAATTTACCCGGAGTTTTAGTTGGGTTCGCATTTTTTACCCGGAATTTTTAGTTGGGTTAGTATTTTTACCCGGAGTTTTAGTAGGGTTCGTATTTTTACCCGGAGTTTTAGTTGGGTTCGTAATTTTACCCGGAGTTTTAGTTGGGTTCGTATTTTTAACCCGGACTTTTTAGTTGGGTTAGTATTTTTACCCGGAGTTTTAGTTGGGTTCGTATTTTTACCCGGAGTTTTAGTTGGGTTCGTAATTTTATCCGGAGTTTTAGTTGGGTTCGTATTTTTTACCCGGACTTTTTAGTTGGGTTAGTATTTTTGCCCGGAGTTTTAGTTGGGTTCGTATTTTTTACCCGGAGTTTTAGTTGGGTTCGTAATTTTACCCGGAGTTTTAGTTGGGTTCGTAATTTTACCCGGAGTCTTAAGTTAGGTTCGTATTTTTTATCCGGACTTTTTAGCTGGGTTCGTATTTTTTACCCGGAGTTTTAGTTGGGTTCGTAATTTTACCCGGAGTTTTAGTTGGGTTCGTATTTTTTACCCGGACTTTTTAGTTGGGTTAGTATTTTCACCCGGAGTTTTAGTTGGGTTCGTATTTTTACCCGGAGTTTTAGTTGGGTTGGTATTTTTACCCGGAGTTTTAGTTGGGTTCGTAATTCTAGCCGGAGTTTTAGTTGGGTTCGTATTTTTTACCCGGACTTTTGAGTTGGGTTCGTAATTTTACCCGGAGGTTTAGTTGGGTTCGTAATTTTACCCGGAGTTTTAGTTGGGTTCGTAATTTTACACGGAGTTTTAGTTGGGTTCGTAATTTTACCCGGACTTTTTAGTTGGGTTCGTATTTTTTACCCGGACTTTTGGTTGGGTTCGTAATTTTACCCGGAGTTTTAGTTGGGTTCGTAATTTTACCCGGAGTTTTAGTTGAGTTGGTAATTTTACCCGGAGTTTTAGTTGGGTTCGTAATTTTACCCGGACTTTTTATTTGGGTTCGTAATTTTACCCGGAGTTTTACTTGGGTTCGTAATTTTACCCGGAGTTTTAGTTGGGTTCGTAATTTTACCCGGAGTTTTAGTTGGGTTCGTAATTTTACCCGGACTTTTTAGTTGGGTTCGTATTTTTTACCCGGACTTTCAGTTGGGTTCGTAATTTTACCCGGAGTTTTAGTTGGGTTCGTAATTTTACCCGGACTTTTTAGTTGGGTTCGTAATTTTACCCGGACTTTTTAATTGGGTTCGTAATTTTACCCGGACTTTTTAGTTGGGTTCGTAATTTTACCCGGAGTTTTAGTTGGGTTCGTAATTTTACCCGGACTTTTTAGTTGGATTCGAATTTTTTACCCGGACTTTTAGTTGGGTTCATAATTTTACCCGGAGTTTTAGTTGGGTTCGTAATTTTACCCGGACTTTTTAGTTGGGTTCGTATTTTTTACCCGGACTTTTAGTTGGGTTCGTAATTTTACCCGGAGTTTTAGTTGGGTTCGTAATTTTACCCGGAGTTTTAGTTGGGTTCGTAATTTTACCCGGAGTCTTGAGTTACCCGGACTTTTTAGTTGGGTTCGTATTTTTACCCGGACTTTTAGTTGGGTTCGTAATTTTACCCGGAGTTTTAGTTGGGTTCGTAATTTTACCCGGAGTTTTAGTTGGGTTCGTAATTTTACCCGGAGTTTTACTTGGGTTCGTAATTTTACCCGGAGTTTTACTTGGGTTCGTAATTTTACCCGGAGTTTTAGTTGGGTTCGTAATTTTACCCGGAGTTTTAGTTGGGTTCGTAATTTTACCCGGACTTTTTAGTTGGGTTCGTATTTTTTACCCGGACTTTATGTTGGGTTCGTAATTTTACCCGGAGTTTTACTTGGGTTCGTAATTTTACCCGGAGTTTTAGTTGGGTTCGTAATTTTACCCGGAGTTTTAGTTGGGTTCGTATTTTTTACCCGGACTTTTTAGTTGGGTTAGTATTTTTACCCGGAGTTTTAGTTGGGTTCCTATTTTTACCCGGAGTTTTAGTTGGGTTCGTATTTTTACCCGGAGTTTTAGTTGGGTTCGTAATTTTAGCCGGAGTTTTAGTTGGGTTCGTATTTTTTACCCGGACTTTTTAGTTGGGTTCGTAATTTTACCCGGAGTTTTAGTTGGGTTCGTAATTTTACCCGGAGTTTTAGTTGGGTTCGTAATTTTACCCGGAGTTTTAGTTGGGTTCGTAATTTTACCCGGACTTTTTAGTTGGGTTCGTATTTTTTACCCAGACTTTTAGTTGGGTTCGTAATTTTACCCGGAGTTTTAGTTGGGTTCGTAATTTTACCCGGAGTTTTAGTTGAGTTGGTAATTTTACCCGGAGTTTTAGTTGGGTTCGTAATTTTACCCGGACTTTTTATTTGGGTTCGTAATTTTACCCGGAGTTTTAGTTGGGTTCGTAATTTTACCCGGAGTTTTACTTGGGTTCGTAATTTTACCCGAACTTTTTAGTTGGGTTCGTATTTTTTACCCGGACTTTTAGTTGGGTTCGTAATTTTACCCGGAGTTTTAGTTGGCTTCGTATTTTTACCAGGAGTTTTAGTTGGGTTCGTATTTTTACCCGGAGTTTTAGTTGGGTTCGTAATTTTATCCGGAGTTTTAGTTGGGTTCGTATTTTTTACCCGGACTTTTTAGTTGGGTTAGTATTTTGCCCGGAGTTTTAGTTGGGTTCGTATTTTTTTACCCGGAGTTTTAGTTGGGTTCTAAATGTTACCCGGACTTTTTTGTTTGGTTCGTATTTTTTACCCGGAGTTTTAGTTGGGTTCGTAATTTTACCCGGACTTTTTAGTTGGGTTCGTAATTTTACCCGGAGTTTTAGTTGGGTTCATAATTTTACCCGGAGTTTTAGTTGGGTTCGTAATTTTACCCGGAGTTTTAGTTGGGTTCGTAATTTTACCCGGAGTTTTAGTTGGGTTCGTAATTTTACCCGGACTTTTTAGTTGGGTTCGTATTTTTTACCCGGACTTTTAGTTGGGTTCGTAATTTTACCCGGAGTTTTAGTTGGGTTCGTAATTTTACCCGGAGTTTTAGTTGAGTTCGTAATTTTACCCGGAGTTTTAGTTGGGTTCGTAATTTTACCCGGACATTTTATTTGGGTTCGTAATTTTACCCGGACTTTTTAGTTGGGTTCGTAATTTTGCCCGGAGTTTTAGTTGGGTTCGTAATTTTACCCGGAGTTTTACTTGGGTTCGTAATTTTACCCTGACTTTTTAGTTGGGTTCGTATTTTTTACCCGGACTTTTAGTTGGGTTCGTAATTTTACCCGGAGTTTTAGTTGGGTTCGTTATTTTACCCGGACTTTTTAGTTGGGTTCGTAATTTTACCCGGAGTTTTAGTTGGGTTCGTAATTTTACCCGGAGTTTTACTTGGGTTCGTAATTTTACCCGGAGTTTTACTTGGGTTCGTAATTTTACCCGGAGTTTTAGTTGGGTTCGTAATTTTACCCGGGGTTTTAGTTGGGTTCGTAATTTTACCCGGACTTTTTAGTTGGGTTCGTATTTTTTTACCCGGACTTTTAGTTGGGTTCGTAATTTTACCCGGAGTTTTAGTTGGGTTCGTAATTTTACCCGGAGTTTTAGTTGGGTTCGTAAATTTACCCGGAGTTTTAGTTGGGTTCGCATTTTTTACCCGGAATTTTTAGTTGGGTTAGTATTTTTACCCGGAGTTTTAGTAGGGTTCGTATTTTTACCCGGAGTTTTAGTTGGGTTCGTAATTTTACCCGGAGTTTTAGTTGGGTTCGTATTTTTAACCCGGACTTTTTAGTTGGGTTAGTATTTTTACCCGGAGTTTTAGTTGGGTTCGTATTTTTACCCGGAGTTTTAGTTGGGTTCGTAATTTTATCCGGAGTTTTAGTTGGGTTCGTATTTTTTACCCGGACTTTTTAGTTGGGTTAGTATTTTTGCCCGGAGTTTTAGTTGGGTTCGTATTTTTTACCCGGAGTTTTAGTTGGGTTCGTAATTTTACCCGGAGTTTTAGTTGGGTTCGTAATTTTACCCGGAGTCTTAAGTTAGGTTCGTATTTTTTATCCGGACTTTTTAGCTGGGTTCGTATTTTTTACCCGGAGTTTTAGTTGGGTTCGTAATTTTACCCGGAGTTTTAGTTGGGTTCGTATTTTTTACCCGGACTTTTTAGTTGGGTTAGTATTTTCACCCGGAGTTTTAGTTGGGTTCGTATTTTTACCCGGAGTTTTAGTTGGGTTGGTATTTTTACCCGGAGTTTTAGTTGGGTTCGTAATTCTAGCCGGAGTTTTAGTTGGGTTCGTATTTTTTACCCGGACTTTTGAGTTGGGTTCGTAATTTTACCCGGAGGTTTAGTTGGGTTCGTAATTTTACCCGGAGTTTTAGTTGGGTTCGTAATTTTACACGGAGTTTTAGTTGGGTTCGTAATTTTACCCGGACTTTTTAGTTGGGTTCGTATTTTTTACCCGGACTTTTGGTTGGGTTCGTAATTTTACCCGGAGTTTTAGTTGGGTTCGTAATTTTACCCGGAGTTTTAGTTGAGTTGGTAATTTTACCCGGAGTTTTAGTTGGGTTCGTAATTTTACCCGGACTTTTTATTTGGGTTCGTAATTTTACCCGGACTTTTTAGTTGGGTTCGTAATTTTACCCGGAGTTTTAGTTGGGTTCGTAATTTTACCCGGACTTTTTAGTTGGGTTCGTATTTTTTACCCGGACTTTTAGTTGGGTTCGTAATTTTACCCGGAGTTTTAGTTGGGTTCGTAATTTTACCCGGAGTTTTAGTTGAGTTGGTAATTTTACCCGGAGTTTTAGTTGGGTTCGTAATTTTACCCGGACTTTTTATTTGGGTTCGTAATTTTACCCGGACTTTTTAGTTGGGTTCGTAATTTTACCCGGAGTTTTAGTTGAGTTCGTAATTTTACCCGGAGTTTTACTTGGGTTCGTAATTTTACCCGAACTTTTTAGTTGGGTTCGCATTTTTTACCCGTACTATTAGTTGGGTTCGTAATTTTACCCGGAGTTTTAGTTGGGTTCGTAATTTTACCCGGAGTTTTAGTTGGGTTCGTAATTTTACCCGGAGTTTTACTTGGGTTCGTAATTTTACCCGGAGTATTACTTGGGTTCGTAATTTTACCCGGAGTTTTAGTTGGGTTCGTAATTTTACCCGGAGTTTTAGTTGGGTTCGTAATTTTACCCGGACTTTTTAGTTGGGTTCGTATTTTTTACCCGGACTTTTAGTTGGGTTCGTAATTTTACCCGGAGTTTTAGTTGGGTTCGTAATTTTACCCGGAGTTTTAGTTGAGTTCGTAATTTTACCCGGAGTTTTAGTTGGGTTCGTAATTTTACCCGGACTTTTTAGTTGGGTTCGTAATTTTACCCGGAGTTTTAGTTGGGTTCATAATTTTACCCGGAGTTTTACTTGGGTTCGTAATTTTACCCGGAGTTTTACTTGGGTTCGCAATTTTACCCGGAGTTTTAGTTGGGTTCGTAATTTTACCCGGGGTTTTAGTTGGGTTCGTAATTTTACCCGGACTTTTTAGTTGGGTTCGTATTTTTTACCCGGAGTTTTAGTTGGGTTCGTAATTTTACCCGGAGTTTTAGTTGGGTTCGTAATTTTACCCGGAGTCTTGAGTTACCCGGACTTTTTAGTTGGGTTCGTATTTTTACCCGGATTTTTAGTTGGGTTCGTAATTTTACCCGGAGTTTTAGTTGGGTTCATAATTTTACCCGGAGTATTACTTGGGTTCGTAATTTTACCCGGAGTTTTACTTGGGTTCGCAGTTTTACCCGGAGTTTTAGTTGGGTTCGTAATTTTACCCGGGGTTTTAGTTGGGTTCGTATTTTTTATCCGGACTTTTTAGTTGGGTTCGTATTTTTTACCCGGAGTTTTAGTTGGGTTCGTAATTTTACCCGGAGTTTTAGTTGGGTTCGTATTTTTTACCCGGACTTTTTAGTTGGGATAGTATTTGTACCCGGAGTTTTAGTTGGGTTCGTATTTTTACCTGGAGTTTTAGTTGGGTTCGTATTTTTACCCGGAGTTTTAGTTGGGTTCGTAATTTTACCCGGACTTTTTAGTTGGGTTCGTATTTTTTACCCGGACTTTTTAGTTGGGTTCGTAATTTTACCCGGAGTTTTAGTTGGGTTCGTAATTTTACCCGGAGTTTTAGTTGGGTTCGTAATTTTACCCGGAGTTTTAGTTGGGTTCGTAATTTTAGCCGGACTTTTTAGTTGGGTTCGTATTTTTTACCCGGACTTTTAGTTGGGTTCGTAATTTTACCCGGAGTTTTAGTTGGGTTCGTAATTTTACCCGGAGTTTTAGTTGAGTTGGTAATTTTACCCGGAGTTTTAGTTGGGTTCGTAATTTTACCCGGACTTTTTATTTGGGTTCGTAATTTTACCCGGACTTTTTAGTTGGGTTCGTAATTTTACCCGGAGTTTTAGTTGGGTTCGTAATTTTACCCGGACTTTTTAGTTGGGTTCGTATTTTTTACCCGGACTTTTAGTTGGGTTCGTAATTTTACCCGGAGTTTTAGTTGGGTTCGTAATTTTACCCGGAGTTTTAGTTGAGTTGGTAATTTTACCCGGAGTTTTAGTTGGGTTCGTAATTTTACCCGGACTTTTTATTTGGGTTCGTAATTTTACCCGGACTTTTTAGTTGGGTTCGTAATTTTACCCGGAGTTTTAGTTGAGTTCGTAATTTTACCCGGAGTTTTACTTGGGTTCGTAATTTTACCTGAACTTTTTAGTTGGGTTCGCATTTTTTACCCGGACTTTTAGTTGGGTTCGTAATTTTACCCGGAGTTTTAGTTGGGTTCGTAATTTTACCCGGAGTTTTAGTTGGGTTCGTAATTTTACCCGGAGTTTTACTTGGGTTCGTAATTTTACCCGAACTTTTTAGTTGGGTTCGCATTTTTTACCCGGACTTTTAGTTGGGTTCGTAATTTTACCCGGAGTTTTAGTTGGGTTCGTAATTTTACCCGGAGTTTTAGTTGGGTTCGTAATTTTACCCGGAGTTTTAATTGGGTTCGTAATTTTACCCGGAGTTTTACTTGGGTTCGTAATTTTACCCGGAGTTTTAGTTGGGTTCGTAATTTTACCCGGAGTTTTAGTTGGGTTCGTAATTTTCCCCGGACTTTTTAGTTGGGTTCGTATTTTTTACCCGGACTTTTAGTTGGGTTCGTAATTTTACCCGGCGTTTTAGTTGGGTTCGTAATTTTACCCGGAGTTTTAGTTGAGTTCGTAATTTTACCCGGAGTTTTAGTTGGGTTCGTAATTTTACCCGGACTTTTTAGTTGGGTTCGTAATTTTACCCGGAGTTTTAGTTGGGTTCATAATTTTACCCGGAGTTTTACTTGGGTTCGTAATTTTACCCGGAGTTTTACTTGGGTTCGCAATTTTACCCGGAGTTTTAGTTGGGTTCGTAATTTTACCCGGGGTTTTAGTTGGGTTCGTAATTTTACCCGGACTTTTTAGTTGGGTTCGTATTTTTTACCCGGAGTTTTAGTTGGGTTCGTAATTTTACCCGGAGTTTTAGTTGGGTTCGTAATTTTACCCGGAGTCTTGAGTTACCCGGACTTTTTAGTTGGGTTCGTATTTTTACCCGGATTTTTAGTTGGGTTCGTAATTTTACCCGGAGTTTTAGTTGGGTTCATAATTTTACCCGGAGTTTTACTTGGGTTCGTAATTTTACCCGGAGTTTTACTTGGGTTCGCAGTTTTACCCGGAGTTTTAGTTGGGTTCGTAATTTTACCCGGGGTTTTAGTTGGGTTCGTATTTTTTATCCGGACTTTTTAGTTGGGTTCGTATTTTTTACCCGGAGTTTTAGTTGGGTTCGTAATTTTACCCGGAGTTTTAGTTGGGTTCGTATTTTTTACCCGGACTTTTTAGTTGGGATAGTATTTGTACCCGGAGTTTTAGTTGGGTTCGTATTTTTACCCGGAGTTTTAGTTGGGTTCGTATTTTTACCCGGAGTTTTAGTTGGGTTCGTAATTTTACCCGGACTTTTTAGTTGGGTTCGTATTTTTTACCCGGACTTTTAGTTGGGTTCGTAATTTTACCCGGAGTTTTAGTTGGGTTCGTAATTTTACCCGGAGTTTTAGTTGAGTTGGTAATTTTACCCGGAGTTTTAGTTGGGTTCGTAATTTTACCCGGACTTTTTATTTGGGTTCGTAATTTTACCCGGACTTTTTAGTTGGGTTCGTAATTTTACCCGGAGTTTTAGTTGGGTTCGTAATTTTACCCGGAGTTTTACTTGGGTTCGTAATTTTACCCGAACTTTTTAGTTGGGTTCGTATTTTTTACCCGGACTTTTAGTTGGGTTCGTAATTTTACCCGGAGTTTTAGTTGGGTTCGTAATTTTACCCGGAGTTTTAGTTGGGTTCGTAATTTTACCCGGAGTTTTACTTGGGTTCGTAATTTTACCCGGAGTTTTACTTGGGTTCGTAATTTTACCCGGAGTTTTAGTTGGGTTCGTAATTTTACCCGGAGTTTTAGTTGGGTTCGTAATTTTACCCGGACTTTTTAGTTGGGTTCGTAATTTTACCCGGAGTTTTAGTTGGGTTCGTAATTTTACCCGGACTTTTTAGTTGGGTTCGTAATTTTACCCGGACTTTTTAATTGGGTTCGTAATTTTACCCGGACTTTTTAGTTGGGTTCGTAATTTTACCCGGAGTTTTAGTTGGGTTCGTAATTTTACCCGGACTTTTTAGTTGGATTCGAATTTTTTACCCGGACTTTTAGTTGGGTTCATAATTTTACCCGGAGTTTTAGTTGGGTTCGTAATTTTACCCGGACTTTTTAGTTGGGTTCGTATTTTTTACCCGGACTTTTAGTTGGGTTCGTAATTTTACCCGGAGTTTTAGTTGGGTTCGTAATTTTACCCGGAGTTTTAGTTGGGTTCGTAATTTTACCCGGAGTCTTGAGTTACCCGGACTTTTTAGTTGGGTTCGTATTTTTACCCGGACTTTTAGTTGGGTTCGTAATTTTACCCGGAGTTTTAGTTGGGTTCGTAATTTTACCCGGAGTTTTAGTTGGGTTCGTAATTTTACCCGGAGTTTTACTTGGGTTCGTAATTTTACCCGGAGTTTTACTTGGGTTCGTAATTTTACCCGGAGTTTTAGTTGGGTTCGTAATTTTACCCGGAGTTTTAGTTGGGTTCGTAATTTTACCCGGACTTTTTAGTTGGGTTCGTATTTTTTACCCGGACTTTATGTTGGGTTCGTAATTTTACCCGGAGTTTTAGTTGGGTTCGTAATTTTACCCGTAGTTTTAGTTGGGTTCGTAATTTTACCCGGAGTTTTAGTTGGGTTCGTATTTTTTACCCGGACTTTTTAGTTGGGTTAGTATTTTTACCCGGAGTTTTAGTTGGGTTCCTATTTTTACCCGGAGTTTTAGTTGGGTTCGTATTTTTACCCGGAGTTTTAGTTGGGTTCGTAATTTTAGCCGGAGTTTTAGTTGGGTTCGTATTTTTTACCCGGACTTTTTAGTTGGGTTCGTAATTTTACCCGGAGTTTTAGTTGGGTTCGTAATTTTACCCGGAGGTTTAGTTGGGTTCGTAATTTTACCCGGAGTTTTAGTTGGGTTCGTAATTTTACCCGGACTTTTTAGTTGGGTTCGTATTTTTTACCCGGACTTTTAGTTGGGTTCGTAATTTTACCCGGAGTTTTAGTTGGGTTCGTAATTTTACCCGGAGTTTTAGTTGAGTTGGTAATTTTACCCGGAGTTTTAGTTGGGTTCGTAATTTTACCCGGACTTTTTATTTGGGTTCGTAATTTTACCCGGAGTTTTAGTTGGGTTCGTAATTTTACCCGGAGTTTTACTTGGGTTCGTAATTTTACCCGAACTTTTTAGTTGGGTTCGTATTTTTTACCCGGACTTTTAGTTGGGTTCGTAATTTTACCCGGAGTTTTAGTTGGCTTCGTATTTTTACCAGGAGTTTTAGTTGGGTTCGTATTTTTACCCGGAGTTTTAGTTGGGTTCGTAATTTTATCCGGAGTTTTAGTTGGGTTCGTATTTTTTACCCGGACTTTTTAGTTGGGTTAGTATTTTGCCCGGAGTTTTAGTTGGGTTCGTATTTTTTTACCCGGAGTTTTAGTTGGGTTCTAAATGTTACCCGGACTTTTTTGTTTGGTTCGTATTTTTTACCCGGAGTTTTAGTTGGGTTCGTAATTTTACCCGGACTTTTTAGTTGGGTTCGTAATTTTACCCGGAGTTTTAGTTGGGTTCATAATTTTACCCGGAGTTTTAGTTGGGTTCGTAATTTTACCCGGAGTTTTAGTTGGGTTCGTAATTTTACCCGGAGTTTTAGTTGGGTTCGTAATTTTACCCGGACTTTTTAGTTGGGTTCGTATTTTTTACCCGGACTTTTAGTTGGGTTCGTAATTTTACCCGGAGTTTTAGTTGGGTTCGTAATTTTACCCGGAGTTTTAGTTGAGTTCGTAATTTTACCCGGAGTTTTAGTTGGGTTCGTAATTTTACCCGGACTTTTTATTTGGGTTCGTAATTTTACCCGGACTTTTTAGTTGGGTTCGTAATTTTGCCCGGAGTTTTAGTTGGGTTCGTAATTTTACCCGGAGTTTTACTTGGGTTCGTAATTTTACCCGGACTTTTTAGTTGGGTTCGTATTTTTTACCCGGACTTTTAGTTGGGTTCGTAATTTTACCTGGAGTTTTAGTTGGGTTCGTAATTTTACCCGGACTTTTTAGTTGGGTTCGTAATTTTACCCGGAGTTTTAGTTGGGTTCGTAATTTTACCCGGAGTTTTACTTGGGTTCGTAATTTTACCCGGAGTTTTACTTGGGTTCGTAATTTTACCCGGAGTTTTAGTTGGGTTCGTAATTTTACCCGGGGTTTTAGTTGGGTTCGTAATTTTACCCGGACTTTTTAGTTGGGTTCGTATTTTTTACCCGGACTTTTAGTTGGGTTAGTAATTTTACCCGGAGTTTTAGTTGGGTTCGTAATTTTACCCGGAGTTTTAGTTGGGCTCGTAAATTTACCCGGAGTTTTAGTTGGGTTCGCATTTTTTACCCGGAATTTTTAGTTGGGTTAGTATTTTTACCCGGAGTTTTAGTAGGGTTCGTATTTTTACCCGGAGTTTTAGTTGGGTTCGTAATTTTACCCGGAGTTTTAGTTGGGTTCGTATTTTTAACCCGGACTTTTTAGTTGGGTTAGTATTTTTACCCGGAGTTTTAGTTGGGTTCGTATTTTTACCCGGAGTTTTAGTTGGGTTCGTAATTTTATCCGGAGTTTTAGTTGGGTTCGTATTTTTTACCCGGACTTTTTAGTTGGGTTAGTATTTTTGCCCGGAGTTTTAGTTGGGTTCGTATTTTTTACCCGGAGTTTTAGTTGGGTTCGTAATTTTACCCGGAGTTTTAGTTGGGTTCGTAATTTTACCCGGAGTCTTAAGTTAGGTTTGTATTTTTTATCCGGACTTTTTAGTTGGGTTCGTATTTTTTACCTGGAGTTTTAGTTGGGTTCGTAATTTTACCCGGACTTTTTATTTGGGTTCGTAATTTTACCCGGACTTTTTAGTTGGGTTCGTAATTTTACCCGGACTTTTTAGTTGGGTTCGTAATTTTACCCGGAGTTTTAGTTGAGTTCGTAATTTTACCCGGAGTTTTACTTGGGTTCGTAATTTTACCTGAACTTTTTAGTTGGGTTCGCATTTTTTACCCGGACTTTTAGTTGGGTTCGTAATTTTACCCGGAGTTTTAGTTGGGTTCGTAATTTTACCCGGAGTTTTAGTTGGGTTCGTAATTTTACCCGGAGTTTTACTTGGGTTCGTAATTTTACCCGAACTTTTTAGTTGGGTTCGCATTTTTTACCCGGACTTTTAGTTGGGTTCGTAATTTTACCCGGAGTTTTAGTTGGGTTCGTAATTTTACCCGGAGTTTTAGTTGGGTTCGTAATTTTACCCGGAGTTTTAATTGGGTTCGTAATTTTACCCGGAGTTTTACTTGGGTTCGTAATTTTACCCGGAGTTTTAGTTGGGTTCGTAATTTTACCCGGTGTTTTAGTTGGGTTCGTAATTTTCCCCGGACTTTTTAGTTGGGTTCGTATTTTTTACCCGGACTTTTAGTTGGGTTCGTAATTTTACCCGGCGTTTTAGTTGGGTTCGTAATTTTACCCGGAGTTTTAGTTGAGTTCGTAATTTTACCCGGAGTTTTAGTTGGGTTCGTAATTTTACCCGGACTTTTTAGTTGGGTTCGTAATTTTACCCGGAGTTTTAGTTGGGTTCATAATTTTACCCGGAGTTTTACTTGGGTTCGTAATTTTACCCGGAGTTTTACTTGGGTTCGCAATTTTACCCGGAGTTTTAGTTGGGTTCGTAATTTTACCCGGGGTTTTAGTTGGGTTCGTAATTTTACCCGGACTTTTTAGTTGGGTTCGTATTTTTTACCCGGAGTTTTAGTTGGGTTCGTAATTTTACCCGGAGTTTTAGTTGGGTTCGTAATTTTACCCGGAGTCTTGAGTTACCCGGACTTTTTAGTTGGGTTCGTATTTTTACCCGGATTTTTAGTTGGGTTCGTAATTTTACCCGGAGTTTTAGTTGGGTTCATAATTTTACCCGGAGTTTTACTTGGGTTCGTAATTTTACCCGGAGTTTTACTTGGGTTCGCAGTTTTACCCGGAGTTTTAGTTGGGTTCGTAATTTTACCCGGGGTTTTAGTTGGGTTCGTATTTTTTATCCGGACTTTTTAGTTGGGTTCGTATTTTTTACCCGGAGTTTTAGTTGGGTTCGTAATTTTACCCGGAGTTTTAGTTGGGTTCGTATTTTTTACCCGGACTTTTTAGTTGGGATAGTATTTGTACCCGGAGTTTTAGTTGGGTTCGTATTTTTACCCGGAGTTTTAGTTGGGTTCGTATTTTTACCCGGAGTTTTAGTTGGGTTCGTAATTTTACCCGGACTTTTTAGTTGGGTTCGTATTTTTTACCCGGACTTTTAGTTGGGTTCGTAATTTTACCCGGAGTTTTAGTTGGGTTCGTAATTTTACCCGGAGTTTTAGTTGAGTTGGTAATTTTACCCGGAGTTTTAGTTGGGTTCGTAATTTTACCCGGACTTTTTATTTGGGTTCGTAATTTTACCCGGACTTTTTAGTTGGGTTCGTAATTTTACCCGGAGTTTTAGTTGGGTTCGTAATTTTACCCGGAGTTTTACTTGGGTTCGTAATTTTACCCGAACTTTTTAGTTGGGTTCGTATTTTTTACCCGGACTTTTAGTTGGGTTCGTAATTTTACCCGGAGTTTTAGTTGGGTTCGTAATTTTACCCGGAGTTTTAGTTGGGTTCGTAATTTTACCCGGAGTTTTACTTGGGTTCGTAATTTTACCCGGAGTTTTACTTGGGTTCGTAATTTTACCCGGAGTTTTAGTTGGGTTCGTAATTTTACCCGGAGTTTTAGTTGGGTTCGTAATTTTACCCGGACTTTTTAGTTGGGTTCGTAATTTTACCCGGAGTTTTAGTTGGGTTCGTAATTTTACCCGGACTTTTTAATTGGGTTCGTAATTTTACCCGGACTTTTTAGTTGGGTTCGTAATTTTACCCGGAGTTTTAGTTGGGTTCGTAATTTTACCCGGACTTTTTAGTTGGATTCGAATTTTTTACCCGGACTTTTAGTTGGGTTCATAATTTTACCCGGAGTTTTAGTTGGGTTCGTAATTTTACCCGGACTTTTTAGTTGGGTTCGTATTTTTTACCCGGACTTTTAGTTGGGTTCGTAATTTTACCCGGAGTTTTAGTTGGGTTCGTAATTTTACCCGGAGTTTTAGTTGGGTTCGTAATTTTACCCGGAGTCTTGAGTTACCCGGACTTTTTAGTTGGGTTCGTATTTTTACCCGGACTTTTAGTTGGGTTCGTAATTTTACCCGGAGTTTTAGTTGGGTTCGTAATTTTACCGGAGTTTTAGTTGGGTTCGTAATTTTACCCGGAGTTTTACTTGGGTTCGTAATTTTACCCGGAGTTTTACTTGGGTTCGTA
This sequence comes from Melinopterus prodromus, assembly GCA_964023965.1. Lineage (NCBI taxonomy): Eukaryota > Metazoa > Arthropoda > Insecta > Coleoptera > Scarabaeidae > Melinopterus > Melinopterus prodromus. Next base: position 15,337 of record CAXIES010000569.1, on the reverse strand, counting down.
ATTTTACCCGGAGTTTTAGTTGGGTTCGTAATTTTACCCGGAGTTTTAGTTGAGTTCGTAATTTTACCCGGACTTTTTAGTTGGGTTCGTATTTTTTACCCGGACTTTATGTTGGGTTCGTAATTTACCCGGAGTTTTAGTTGGGTTCGTAATTTTACCCGTAGTTTTAATTGGGTTCGTAATTTTACCCGGAGTTTTAGTTGGGTTCGTATTTTTACCCGGACTTTTTAGTTGGGTTAGTATTTTTACCCGGAGTTTTAGTTGGGTTCCTATTTTTACCCGGAGTTTTAGTTGGGTTCGTATTTTTACCCGGAGTTTTAGTTGGGTTCGTAATTTTAGCCGGAGTTTTAGTTGGGTTCGTATTTTTTACCCGGACTTTTTAGTTGGGTTCGTAATTTTACCCGGAGTTTTAGTTGGGTTCGTAATTTTACCCGGAGGTTTAGTTGGGTTCGTAATTTTACCCGGAGTTTTAGTTGGGTTCGTAATTTTACCCGGACTTTTTAGTTGGGTTCGTATTTTTTACCCGGACTTTTAGTTGGGTTCGTAATTTTACCCGGAGTTTTAGTTGGGTTCGTAATTTTACCCGGAGTTTTAGTTGAGTTGGTAATTTTACCCGGAGTTTTAGTTGGGTTCGTAATTTTACCCGGACTTTTTATTTGGGTTCGTAATTTTACCCGGAGTTTTAGTTGGGTTCGTAATTTTACCCGGAGTTTTACTTGGGTTCGTAATTTTACCCGAACTTTTTAGTTGGGTTCGTATTTTTTACCCGGACTTTTAGTTGGGTTCGTAATTTTACCCGGAGTTTTAGTTGGCTTCGTATTTTTACCAGGAGTTTTAGTTGGGTTCGTATTTTTACCCGGAGTTTTAGTTGGGTTCGTAATTTTATCCGGAGTTTTAGTTGGGTTCGTATTTTTTACCCGGACTTTTTAGTTGGGTTAGTATTTTGCCCGGAGTTTTAGTTGGGTTCGTATTTTTTTACCCGGAGTTTTAGTTGGGTTCTAAATGTTACCCGGACTTTTTTGTTTGGTTCGTATTTTTTACCCGGAGTTTTAGTTGGGTTCGTAATTTTACCCGGACTTTTTAGTTGGGTTCGTAATTTTACCCGGAGTTGTTTAGTTGGGTTCATAATTTTACCGGAGTTTTAGTTGGGTTCGTAATTTTACCCGGAGTTTTAGTTGGGTTCGTAATTTTACCCGGAGTTTTAGTTGGGTTCGTAATTTTACCCGGACTTTTTAGTTGGGTTCGTATTTTTTACCCGGACTTTTAGTTGGGTTCGTAATTTTACCCGGAGTTTTAGTTGGGTTCGTAATTTTACCCGGAGTTTTAGTTGAGTTCGTAATTTTACCCGGAGTTTTAGTTGGGTTCGTAATTTTACCCGGACTTTTTATTTGGGTTCGTAATTTTACCCGGACTTTTTAGTTGGGTTCGTAATTTTGCCCGGAGTTTTAGTTGGGTTCGTAATTTTACCCGGAGTTACTTGGGTTCGTAATTTTACCCGGACTTTTTAGTTGGGTTCGTATTTTTTACCCGGACTTTTAGTTGGGTTCGTAATTTTACCTGGAGTTTTAGTTGGGTTCGTAATTTTACCCGGACTTTTTAGTTGGGTTCGTAATTTTACCCGGAGTTTTAGTTGGGTTCGTAATTTTACCCGGAGTTTTACTTGGGTTCGTAATTTTACCCGGAGTTTTACTTGGGTTCGTAATTTTACCCGGAGTTTTAGTTGGGTTCGTAATTTTACCCGGGGTTTTAGTTGGGTTCGTAATTTTACCCGGACTTTTTAGTTGGGTTCGTATTTTTTACCCGGACTTTTAGTTGGGTTAGTAATTTTACCCGGAGTTTTAGTTGGGTTCGTAATTTTACCCGGAGTTTTAGTTGGGCTCGTAAATTTACCCGGAGTTTTAGTTGGGTTCGCATTTTTTACCCGGAATTTTTAGTTGGGTTAGTATTTTTACCCGGAGTTTTAGTAGGGTTCGTATTTTTACCCGGAGTTTTAGTTGGGTTCGTAATTTTACCCGGAGTTTTAGTTGGGTTCGTATTTTTAACCCGGACTTTTTAGTTGGGTTAGTATTTTTACCCGGAGTTTTAGTTGGGTTCGTATTTTTACCCGGAGTTTTAGTTGGGTTCGTAATTTTATCCGGAGTTTTAGTTGGGTTCGTATTTTTTACCCGGACTTTTTAGTTGGGTTAGTATTTTTGCCCGGAGTTTTAGTTGGGTTCGTATTTTTTACCCGGAGTTTTAGTTGGGTTCGTAATTTTACCCGGAGTTTTAGTTGGGTTCGTAATTTTACCCGGAGTCTTAAGTTAGGTTTGTATTTTTTATCCGGACTTTTTAGTTGGGTTCGTATTTTTTACCTGGAGTTTTAGTTGGGTTCGTAATTTTACCCGGAGTTTTAGTTGGGTTCGTATTTTTTACCCGGACTTTTTAGTTGGGTTAGTATTTTTACCCGGAGTTTTAGTTGGGTTCCTATTTTTACCCGGAGTTTTAGTTGGGTTCGTATTTTTACCCGGAGTTTTAGTTGGGTTCGTAATTTTAGCCGGAGTTTTAGTTGGGTTCGTATTTTTTACCCGGACTTTTTAGTTGGGTTCGTAATTTTACCCGGAGTTTTAGTTGGGTTCGTAATTTTACCCGGAGTTTTAGTTGGGTTCGTAATTTTACCCGGAGTTTTAGTTGGGTTCGTAATTTTACCCGGACTTTTTAGTTGGGTTCGTATTTTTTACCCGGAGTTTTAGTTGGGTTCGTAATTTTACCCGGAGTTTTAGTTGGGTTCGTATTTTTTACCCGGACTTTTTAGTTGGGTTAGTATTTTTACCCGGAGTTTTAGTTGGGTTCCTATTTTTACCCGGAGTTTTAATTGGGTTCGTAATTTTACCCGGACTTTTTAGTTGGGTTCGTAATTTTACCCGGAGTTTTAGTTGGGTTCGTAATTTTACCCGGACTTTTTAGTTGGATTCGAATTTTTTACCCGGACTTTTAGTTGGGTTCATAATTTTACCCGGAGTTTTAGTTGGGTTCGTAATTTTACCCGGACTTTTTAGTTGGGTTCGTATTTTTTACCCGGACTTTTAGTTGGGTTCGTAATTTTACCCGGAGTTTTAGTTGGGTTCGTAATTTTACCCGGAGTTTTAGTTGGGTTCGTAATTTTACCCGGAGTCTTGAGTTACCCGGACTTTTTAGTTGGGTTCGTATTTTTACCCGGACTTTTAGTTGGGTTCGTAATTTTACCCGGAGTTTTAGTTGGGTTCGTAATTTTACCCGGAGTTTTAGTTGGGTTCGTAATTTTACCCGGAGTTTTACTTGGGTTCGTAATTTTACCCGGAGTTTTACTTGGGTTCGTAATTTTACCCGGAGTTTTAGTTGGGTTCGTAATTTTACCCGGAGTTTTAGTTGGGTTCGTAATTTTACCCGGACTTTTTAGTTGGGTTCGTATTTTTTACCCGGACTTTATGTTGGGTTCGTAATTTTACCCGGAGTTTTAGTTGGGTTCGTAATTTTACCCGGAGTTTTAGTTGGGTTCGTATTTTTTACCCGGACTTTTTAGTTGGGTTAGTATTTTTACCCGGAGTTTTAGTTGGGTTCCTATTTTTACCCGGAGTTTTAGTTGGGTTCGTATTTTTACCCGGAGTTTTAGTTGGGTTCGTAATTTTAGCCGGAGTTTTAGTTGGGTTCGTATTTTTTACCCGGACTTTTTAGTTGGGTTCGTAATTTTACCCGGAGTTTTAGTTGGGTTCGTAATTTTACCCGGAGTTTTAGTTGGGTTCGTAATTTTACCCGGAGTTTTAGTTGGTTTCGTAATTTTACCCGGACTTTTTAGTTGGGTTCGTATTTTTTACCCGGACTTTTAGTTGGGTTCGTAATTTTACCCGGAGTTTTAGTTGGGTTCGTAATTTTACCCGGAGTTTTAGTTGAGTTGGTAATTTTACCCGGAATTTAGTTGGGTTCGTAATTTTACCCGGACTTTTTATTTGGGTTCGTAATTTTACCCGGAGTTTTAGTTGGGTTCGTAATTTTACCCGGAGTTTTACTTGGGTTCGTAATTTTACCCGAACTTTTTAGTTGGGTTCGTATTTTTTACCCGGACTTTTGTTGGGTTCGTATTTTTTACCCGGACTTTTAGTTGGGTTCGTAATTTTACCCGGAGTTTTAGTTGGCTTCGTATTTTTACCAGGAGTTTTAGTTGGGTTCGTATTTTTACCCGGAGTTTTAGTTGGGTTCGTAATTTTATCCGGAGTTTTAGTTGGGTTCGTATTTTTTACCCGGACTTTTTAGTTGGGTTAGTATTTTGCCCGGAGTTTTAGTTGGGTTCGTATTTTTTTACCCGGAGTTTTAGTTGGGTTCTAAATGTTACCCGGACTTTTTTGTTTGGTTCGTATTTTTTACCCGGAGTTTTAGTTGGGTTCGTAATTTTACCCGGACTTTTTAGTTGGGTTCGTAATTTTACCCGGAGTTTTAGTTGGGTTCATAATTTTACCCGGAGTTTTAGTTGGGTTCGTAATTTTACCCGGAGTTTTAGTTGGGTTAGTAATTTTACCCGGAGTTTTAGTTGGCTTCGTATTTTTACCAGGAGTTTTAGTTGGGTTCGTATTTTTACCCGGAGTTTTAGTTGGGTTCGTAATTTTATCCGGAGTTTTAGTTGGGTTCGTATTTTTTACCCGGACTTTTTAGTTGGGTTAGTATTTTGCCCGGAGTTTTAGTTGGGTTCGTATTTTTTTACCCGGAGTTTTAGTTGGGTTCTAAATGTTACCCGGACTTTTTTGTTTGGTTCGTATTTTTTACCCGGAGTTTTAGTTGGGTTCGTAATTTTACCCGGACTTTTTAGTTGGGTTCGTAATTTTACCCGGAGTTTTAGTTGGGTTCATAATTATACCCGGAGTTTTAGTTGGGTTCGTAATTTTACCCGGAGTTTTAGTTGGGTTCGTAATTTTACCCGGAGTTTTAGTTGGGTTCGTAATTTTACCCGGACTTTTTAGTTGGGTTCGTATTTTTTACCCGGACTTTTAGTTGGGTTCGTAATTTTACCCGGAGTTTTAGTTGGGTTCGTAATTTTACCCGGAGTTTTAGTTGAGTTCGTAATTTTACCCGTAGTTTTAGTTGGGTTCGTAATTTTACCCGGACTTTTTATTTGGGTTCGTAATTTTACCCGGACTTTTTAGTTGGGTTCGTAATTTTGCCCGGAGTTTTAGTTGGGTTCGTAATTTTACCCGGAGTTTTACTTGGGTTCGTAATTTTACCCGGACTTTTTAGTTGGGTTCGTATTTTTTACCCGGACTTTTAGTTGGGTTCGTAATTTTACCCGGAGTTTTAGTTGGGTTCGTAATTTTACCCGGACTTTTTAGTTGGGTTCGTAATTTTACCCGGAGTTTTAGTTGGGTTCGTAATTTTACCCGGAGTTTTACTTGGGTTCGTAATTTTACCCGGAGTTTTAGTTGGGTTCGCATTTTTTACCCGGAATTTTTAGTTGGGTTAGTATTTTTACCCGGAGTTTTAGTAGGGTTCGTATTTTTACCCGGAGTTTTAGTTGGGTTCGTAATTTTACCCGGAGTTTTAGTTGGGTTCGTATTTTTAACCCGGACTTTTTAGTTGGGTTAGTATTTTTACCCGGAGTTTTAGTTGGGTTCGTATTTTTACCCGGAGTTTTAGTTGGGTTCGTAATTTTATCCGGAGTTTTAGTTGGGTTCGTATTTTTTACCCGGACTTTTTAGTTGGGTTAGTATTTTTGCCCGGAGTTTTAGTTGGGTTCGTATTTTTTACCCGGAGTTTTAGTTGGGTTCGTAATTTTACCCGGAGTTTTAGTTGGGTTCGTAATTTTACCCGGAGTCTTAAGTTAGGTTTGTATTTTTTATCCGGACTTTTTAGTTGGGTTCGTATTTTTTACCTGGAGTTTTAGTTGGGTTCGTAATTTTACCCGGAGTTTTAGTTGGGTTCGTATTTTTTACCCGGACTTTTTAGTTGGGTTAGTATTTTTACCCGGAGTTTTAGTTGGGTTCCTATTTTTACCCGGAGTTTTAGTTGGGTTCGTATTTTTACCCGGAGTTTTAGTTGGGTTCGTAATTTTAGCCGGAGTTTTAGTTGGGTTCGTATTTTTTACCCGGACTTTTTAGTTGGGTTCGTAATTTTACCCGGAGTTTTAGTTGGGTTCGTAATTTTACCCGGAGTTTTAGTTGGGTTCGTAATTTTACCCGGAGTTTTAGTTGGGTTCGTAATTTTACCCGGACTTTTTAGTTGGGTTCGTATTTTTTACCCGGAGTTTTAGTTGGGTTCGTAATTTTACCCGGAGTTTTAGTTGGGTTCGTATTTTTTACCCGGACTTTTTAGTTGGGTTAGTATTTTTACCCGGAGTTTTAGTTGGGTTCCTATTTTTACCCGGAGTTTTAATTGGGTTCGTAATTTTACCCGGACTTTTTAGTTGGGTTCGTAATTTTACCCGGAGTTTTAGTTGGGTTCGTAATTTTACCCGGACTTTTTAGTTGGATTCGAATTTTTTACCCGGACTTTTAGTTGGGTTCATAATTTTACCCGGAGTTTTAGTTGGGTTCGTAATTTTACCCGGACTTTTTAGTTGGGTTCGTATTTTTTACCCGGACTTTTAGTTGGGTTCGTAATTTTACCCGGAGTTTTAGTTGGGTTCGTAATTTTACCCGGAGTTTTAGTTGGGTTCGTAATTTTACCCGGAGTCTTGAGTTACCCGGACTTTTTAGTTGGGTTCGTATTTTTACCCGGACTTTTAGTTGGGTTCGTAATTTTACCCGGAGTTTTAGTTGGGTTCGTAATTTTACCCGGAGTTTTAGTTGGGTTCGTAATTTTACCCGGAGTTTTACTTGGGTTCGTAATTTTACCCGGAGTTTTACTTGGGTTCGTAATTTTACCCGGAGTTTTAGTTGGGTTCGTAATTTTACCCGGAGTTTTAGTTGGGTTCGTAATTTTACCCGGACTTTTTAGTTGGGTTCGTATTTTTTACCCGGACTTTATGTTGGGTTCGTAATTTTACCCGGAGTTTTAGTTGGGTTCGTAATTTTACCCGTAGTTTTAGTTGGGTTCGTAATTTTACCCGGAGTTTTAGTTGGGTTCGTATTTTTTACCCGGACTTTTTAGTTGGGTTAGTATTTTTACCCGGAGTTTTAGTTGGGTTCCTATTTTTACCCGGAGTTTTAGTTGGGTTCGTATTTTTACCCGGAGTTTTAGTTGGGTTCGTAATTTTAGCCGGAGTTTTAGTTGGGTTCGTATTTTTTACCCGGACTTTTTAGTTGGGTTCGTAATTTTACCCGGAGTTTTAGTTGGGTTCGTAATTTTACCCGGAGTTTTAGTTGGGTTCGTAATTTTACCCGGAGTTTTAGTTGGTTTCGTAATTTTACCCGGACTTTTTAGTTGGGTTCGTATTTTTTACCCTGACTTTTAGTTGGGTTCGTAATTTTACCCGGAGTTTTAGTTGGGTTCGTAATTTTACCCGGAGTTTTAGTTGAGTTGGTAATTTTACCCGGAATTTAGTTGGGTTCGTAATTTTACCCGGACTTTTTATTTGGGTTCGTAATTTTACCCGGAGTTTTAGTTGGGTTCGTAATTTTACCCGGAGTTTTACTTGGGTTCGTAATTTTACCCGGAGTTTTAGTTGGGTTCGTAATTTTACCCGGGGTTTTAGTTGGGTTCGTAATTTTACCCGGACTTTTTAGTTGGGTTCGTATTTTTTACCCGGACTTTTAGTTGGGTTAGTAATTTTACCCGGAGTTTTAGTTGGGTTCGTAATTTTACCCGGAGTTTTAGTTGGGCTCGTAAATTTACCCGGAGTTTTAGTTGGGTTCGCATTTTTTACCCGGAATTTTTAGTTGGGTTAGTATTTTTACCCGGAGTTTTAGTAGGGTTCGTATTTTTACCCGGAGTTTTAGTTGGGTTCGTAATTTTACCCGGAGTTTTAGTTGGGTTCGTATTTTTAACCCGGACTTTTTAGTTGGGTTAGTATTTTTACCCGGAGTTTTAGTTGGGTTCGTATTTTTACCCGGAGTTTTAGTTGGGTTCGTAATTTTATCCGGAGTTTTAGTTGGGTTCGTATTTTTTACCCGGACTTTTTAGTTGGGTTAGTATTTTTGCCCGGAGTTTTAGTTGGGTTCGTATTTTTTACCCGGAGTTTTAGTTGGGTTCGTAATTTTACCCGGAGTTTTAGTTGGGTTCGTAATTTTACCCGGAGTCTTAAGTTAGGTTTGTATTTTTTATCCGGACTTTTTAGTTGGGTTCGTATTTTTTACCTGGAGTTTTAGTTGGGTTCGTAATTTTACCCGGACTTTTTATTTGGGTTCGTAATTTTACCCGGACTTTTTAGTTGGGTTCGTAATTTTACCCGGACTTTTTAGTTGGGTTCGTAATTTTACCCGGAGTTTTAGTTGAGTTCGTAATTTTACCCGGAGTTTTACTTGGGTTCGTAATTTTACCTGAACTTTTTAGTTGGGTTCGCATTTTTTACCCGGACTTTTAGTTGGGTTCGTAATTTTACCCGGAGTTTTAGTTGGGTTCGTAATTTTACCCGGAGTTTTAGTTGGGTTCGTAATTTTACCCGGAGTTTTACTTGGGTTCGTAATTTTACCCGAACTTTTTAGTTGGGTTCGCATTTTTTACCCGGACTTTTAGTTGGGTTCGTAATTTTACCCGGAGTTTTAGTTGGGTTCGTAATTTTACCCGGAGTTTTAGTTGGGTTCGTAATTTTACCCGGAGTTTTAATTGGGTTCGTAATTTTACCCGGAGTTTTACTTGGGTTCGTAATTTTACCCGGAGTTTTAGTTGGGTTCGTAATTTTACCCGGAGTTTTAGTTGGGTTCGTAATTTTCCCCGGACTTTTTAGTTGGGTTCGTATTTTTTACCCGGACTTTTAGTTGGGTTCGTAATTTTACCCGGCGTTTTAGTTGGGTTCGTAATTTTACCCGGAGTTTTAGTTGAGTTCGTAATTTTACCCGGAGTTTTAGTTGGGTTCGTAATTTTACCCGGACTTTTTAGTTGGGTTCGTAATTTTACCCGGAGTTTTAGTTGGGTTCATAATTTTACCCGGAGTTTTACTTGGGTTCGTAATTTTACCCGGAGTTTTACTTGGGTTCGCAATTTTACCCGGAGTTTTAGTTGGGTTCGTAATTTTACCCGGGGTTTTAGTTGGGTTCGTAATTTTACCCGGACTTTTTAGTTGGGTTCGTATTTTTTACCCGGAGTTTTAGTTGGGTTCGTAATTTTACCCGGAGTTTTAGTTGGGTTCGTAATTTTACCCGGAGTCTTGAGTTACCCGGACTTTTTAGTTGGGTTCGTATTTTTACCCGGATTTTTAGTTGGGTTCGTAATTTTACCCGGAGTTTTAGTTGGGTTCATAATTTTACCCGGAGTTTTACTTGGGTTCGTAATTTTACCCGGAGTTTTACTTGGGTTCGCAGTTTTACCCGGAGTTTTAGTTGGGTTCGTAATTTTACCCGGGGTTTTAGTTGGGTTCGTATTTTTTATCCGGACTTTTTAGTTGGGTTCGTATTTTTTACCCGGAGTTTTAGTTGGGTTCGTAATTTTACCCGGAGTTTTAGTTGGGTTCGTATTTTTTACCCGGACTTTTTAGTTGGGATAGTATTTGTACCCGGAGTTTTAGTTGGGTTCGTATTTTTACCCGGAGTTTTAGTTGGGTTCGTATTTTTACCCGGAGTTTTAGTTGGGTTCGTAATTTTACCCGGACTTTTTAGTTGGGTTCGTATTTTTTACCCGGACTTTTAGTTGGGTTCGTAATTTTACCCGGAGTTTTAGTTGGGTTCGTAATTTTACCCGGAGTTTTAGTTGAGTTGGTAATTTTACCCGGAGTTTTAGTTGGGTTCGTAATTTTACCCGGACTTTTTATTTGGGTTCGTAATTTTACCCGGACTTTTTAGTTGGGTTCGTAATTTTACCCGGAGTTTTAGTTGGGTTCGTAATTTTACCCGGAGTTTTACTTGGGTTCGTAATTTTACCCGAACTTTTTAGTTGGGTTCGTATTTTTTACCCGGACTTTTAGTTGGGTTCGTAATTTTACCCGGAGTTTTAGTTGGGTTCGTAATTTTACCCGGAGTTTTAGTTGGGTTCGTAATTTTACCCGGAGTTTTACTTGGGTTCGTAATTTTACCCGGAGTTTTACTTGGGTTCGTAATTTTACCCGGAGTTTTAGTTGGGTTCGTAATTTTACCCGGAGTTTTAGTTGGGTTCGTAATTTTACCCGGACTTTTTAGTTGGGTTCGTAATTTTACCCGGAGTTTTAGTTGGGTTCGTAATTTTACCCGGACTTTTTAATTGGGTTCGTAATTTTACCCGGACTTTTTAGTTGGGTTCGTAATTTTACCCGGAGTTTTAGTTGGGTTCGTAATTTTACCCGGACTTTTTAGTTGGATTCGAATTTTTTACCCGGACTTTTAGTTGGGTTCATAATTTTACCCGGAGTTTTAGTTGGGTTCGTAATTTTACCCGGACTTTTTAGTTGGGTTCGTATTTTTTACCCGGACTTTTAGTTGGGTTCGTAATTTTACCGGAGTTTTAGTTGGGTTCGTAATTTTACCCGGAGTTTTAGTTGGGTTCGTAATTTTACCCGGAGTCTTGAGTTACCCGGACTTTTTAGTTGGGTTCGTATTTTTACCCGGACTTTTAGTTGGGTTCGTAATTTTACCCGGAGTTTTAGTTGGGTTCGTAATTTTACCCGGAGTTTTAGTTGGGTTCGTAATTTTACCCGGAGTTTTACTTGGGTTCGTAATTTTACCCGGAGTTTTACTTGGGTTCGTAATTTTACCCGGAGTTTTAGTTGGGTTCGTAATTTTACCCGGAGTTTTAGTTGGGTTCGTAATTTTACCCGGACTTTTTAGTTGGGTTCGTATTTTTTACCCGGACTTTATGTTGGGTTCGTAATTTTACCCGGAGTTTTAGTTGGGTTCGTAATTTTACCCGTAGTTTTAATTGGGTTCGTAATTTTACCCGGAGTTTTAGTTGGGTTCGTATTTTTTACCCGGACTTTTTAGTTGGGTTAGTATTTTTACCCGGAGTTTTAGTTGGGTTCCTATTTTTACCCGGAGTTTTAGTTGGGTTCGTATTTTTACCCGGAGTTTTAGTTGGGTTCGTAATTTTAGCCGGAGTTTTAGTTGGGTTCGTATTTTTTACCCGGACTTTTTAGTTGGGTTCGTAATTTTACCCGGAGTTTTAGTTGGGTTCGTAATTTTACCCGGAGGTTTAGTTGGGTTCGTAATTTTACCCGGAGTTTTAGTTGGGTTCGTAATTTTACCCGGACTTTTTAGTTGGGTTCGTATTTTTTACCCGGACTTTTAGTTTGGTTCGTAATTTTACCCGGAGTTTTAGTTGGGTTCGTAATTTTACCCGGAGTTTTAGTTGAGTTGGTAATTTTACCCGGAGTTTTAGTTGGGTTCGTAATTTTACCCGGACTTTTTATTTGGGTTCGTAATTTTACCCGGAGTTTTAGTTGGGTTCGTAATTTTACCCGGAGTTTTACTTGGGTTCGTAATTTTACCCGAACTTTTTAGTTGGGTTCGTATTTTTTACCCGGACTTTTAGTTGGGTTCGTAATTTTACCCGGAGTTTTAGTTGGCTTCGTATTTTTACCAGGAGTTTTAGTTGGGTTCGTATTTTTACCCGGAGTTTTAGTTGGGTTCGTAATTTTATCCGGAGTTTTAGTTGGGTTCGTATTTTTTACCCGGACTTTTTAGTTGGGTTAGTATTTTGCCAGGAGTTTTAGTTGGGTTCGTATTTTTTTACCCGGAGTTTTAGTTGGGTTCTAAATGTTACCCGGACTTTTTTGTTTGGTTCGTATTTTTTACCCGGAGTTTTAGTTGGGTTCGTAATTTTACCCGGACTTTTTAGTTGGGTTCGTAATTTTACCCGGAGTTTTAGTTGGGTTCATAATTTTACCCGGAGTTTTAGTTGGGTTCGTAATTTTACCCGGAGTTTTAGTTGGGTTCGTAATTTTACCCGGAGTTTTAGTTGGGTTCGTAATTTTACCCGGACTTTTTAGTTGGGTTCGTATTTTTTACCCGGACTTTTAGTTGGGTTCGTAATTTTACCCGGAGTTTTAGTTGGGTTCGTAATTTTACCCGGACTTTTTATTTGGGTTCGTAATTTTACCCGGACTTTTTAGTTGGGTTCGTAATTTTGCCCGGAGTTTTAGTTGGGTTCGTAATTTTACCCGGAGTTTTACTTGGGTTCGTAATTTTACCCGGACTTTTTAGTTGGGTTCGTATTTTTTACCCGGACTTTTAGTTGGGTTCGTAATTTTACCTGGAGTTTTAGTTGGGTTCGTAATTTTACCCGGACTTTTTAGTTGGGTTCGTAATTTTACCCGGAGTTTTAGTTGGGTTCGTAATTTTACCCGGAGTTTTACTTGGGTTCGTAATTTTACCCGGAGTTTTACTTGGGTTCGTAATTTTACCCGAGTTTAGTTGGGTTCGTAATTTTACCCGGGGTTTTAGTTGGGTTCGTAATTTTACCCGGACTTTTTAGTTGGGTTCGTATTTTTTACCCGGACTTTTAGTTGGGTTAGTAATTTTACCCGGAGTTTAGTTGGGTTCGTAATTTTACCCGGAGTTTTAGTTGGGCTCGTAAATTTACCCGGAGTTTTAGTTGGGTTCGCATTTTTTACCCGGAATTTTTAGTTGGGTTAGTATTTTTACCCGGAGTTTTAGTAGGGTTCGTATTTTTTACCCGGAGTTTTAGTTGGGTTCGTAATTTTACCCGGAGTTTTAGTTGGGTTCGTATTTTTAACCCGGACTTTTTAGTTGGGTTAGTATTTTTACCCGAGTTTTAGTTGGGTTCGTATTTTTACCCGGAGTTTTAGTTGGGTTCGTAATTTTATCCGGAGTTTTAGTTGGGTTCGTATTTTTTACCCGGACTTTTTAGTTGGGTTAGTATTTTTGCCCGGAGTTTTAGTTGGGTTCGTATTTTTTACCCGGAGTTTTAGTTGGGTTCGTAATTTTACCCGGAGTTTTAGTTGGGTTCGTAATTTTACCCGGAGTCTTAAGTTAGGTTTGTATTTTTTATCCGGACTTTTTAGTTGGGTTCGTATTTTTTACCTGGAGTTTTAGTTGGGTTCGTAATTTTACCCGGAGTTTTAGTTGGGTTCGTATTTTTTACCCGGACTTTTTAGTTGGGTTAGTATTTTTACCCGGAGTTTTAGTTGGGTTCCTATTTTTACCCGGAGTTTTAGTTGGGTTCGTATTTTTACCCGGAGTTTTAGTTGGGTTCGTAATTTTAGCCGGAGTTTTAGTTGGGTTCGTATTTTTACCCGGACTTTTTAGTTGGGTTCGTAATTTAACCGGAGTTTTAGTTGGGTTCGTAATTTACCCGGAGTTTTAGTTGGGTTCGTAATTTTACCCGGAGTTTTAGTTGGGTTCGTAATTTTACCCGGACTTTTTAGTTGGGTTCGTATTTTTTACCCGGAGTTTTAGTTGGGTTCGTAATTTTACCCGGAGTTTTAGTTGGGTTCGTATTTTTTACCCGGACTTTTTAGTTGGGTTAGTATTTTACCCGGAGTTTTAGTTGGGTTCCTATTTTTACCCGGAGTTTTAATTGGGTTCGTAATTTTACCCGGACTTTTTAGTTGGGTTCGTAATTTTACCCGGAGTTTTTAGTTGGGTTCGTAATTTTACCCGGACTTTTTAGTTGGATTCGAATTTTTTACCCGGACTTTTAGTTGGGTTCATAATTTTACCCGGAGTTTTAGTTGGGTTCGTAATTTTACCCGGACTTTTTAGTTGGGTTCGTATTTTTTACCCGGACTTTTAGTTGGGTTCGTAATTTTACCCGGAGTTTTAGTTGGGTTCGTAATTTTACCCGGAGTTTTAGTTGGGTTCGTAATTTTACCCGGAGTCTTGAGTTACCCGGACTTTTTAGTTGGGTTCGTATTTTTACCCGGACTTTTAGTTGGGTTCGTAATTTTACCCGGAGTTTTAGTTGGGTTCGTAATTTTACCCGGAGTTTTAGTTGGGTTCGTAATTTTACCCGGAGTTTTACTTGGGTTCGTAATTTTACCCGGAGTTTTACTTGGGTTCGTAATTTTACCCGGAGTTTTAGTTGGGTTCGTAATTTTACCCGGAGTTTTAGTTGGGTTCGTAATTTTACCCGGACTTTTTAGTTGGGTTCGTATTTTTTACCCGGACTTTATGTTGGGTTCGTAATTTTACCCGGAGTTTTAGTTGGGTTCGTAATTTTACCCGTAGTTTTAGTTGGGTTCGTAATTTTACCCGGAGTTTTAGTTGGGTTCGTATTTTTTACCCGGACTTTTTAGTTGGGTTAGTATTTTTACCCGGAGTTTTAGTTGGGTTCCTATTTTTACCCGGAGTTTTAGTTGGGTTCGTATTTTTACCCGGAGTTTTAGTTGGGTTCGTAATTTTAGCCGGAGTTTTAGTTGGGTTCGTATTTTTTACCCGGACTTTTTAGTTGGGTTCGTAATTTTACCCGGAGTTTTAGTTGGGTTCGTAATTTTACCCGGAGTTTTAGTTGGGTTCGTAATTTTACCCGGAGTTTTAGTTGGTTTCGTAATTTTACCCGGACTTTTTAGTTGGGTTCGTATTTTTTACCCGGACTTTTAGTTGGGTTCGTAATTTTACCCGGAGTTTTAGTTGGGTTCGTAATTTTACCCGGAGTTTTAGTTGAGTTGGTAATTTTACCCGGAATTTAGTTGGGTTCGTAATTTTACCCGGACTTTTTATTTGGGTTCGTAATTTTACCCGGAGTTTTAGTTGGGTTCGTAATTTTACCCGGAGTTTTACTTGGGTTCGTAATTTTACCCGAACTTTTTAGTTGGGTTCGTATTTTTTACCCGGACTTTTAGTTGGGTTCGTAATTTTACCCGGAGTTTTAGTTGGCTTCGTATTTTTACCAGGAGTTTTAGTTGGGTTCGTATTTTTACCCGGAGTTTTAGTTGGGTTCGTAATTTTATCCGGAGTTCTAGTTGGGTTCGTATTTTTTACCCGGACTTTTTAGTTGGGTTAGTATTTTGCCCGGAGTTTTAGTTGGGTTCGTATTTTTTTACCCAGAGTTTTAGTTGGGTTCTAAATGTTACCCGGACTTTTTTGTTTGGTTCGTATTTTTTACCCGGAGTTTTAGTTGGGTTCGTAATTTTACCCGGACTTTTTAGTTGGGTTCGTAATTTTACCCGGAGTTTTAGTTGGGTTCATAATTTTACCCGGAGTTTTAGTTGGGTTCGTAATTTTACCCGGAGTTTTAGTTGGGTTCGTAATTTTACCCGGAGTTTTAGTTGGCTTCGTATTTTTACCAGGAGTTTTAGTTGGGTTCGTATTTTTACCCGGAGTTTTAGTTGGGTTCGTAATTTTATCCGGAGTTTTAGTTGGGTTCGTATTTACCG